>JXOS01015214.1:15063-28257 GCA_001015075.1 Cirrula hians
TAAAATCTGTATTTTGCCTCATCTTTTGATTCGATACATATGTCTCCAAGGCATATATAGTTGGAAATGATTACTTCTATGCATAACATACATTGCAGAAAACCATAATACCCTCAGTGAGTGATGTGCATATAAAATAAGAAAATGAAAATGAAAATGAATTCTTGAAAATCCAATTTCTGCTGGAAGTATTGTAACAGATTGCTTTTATAATAAAATGGAGAGTACATGCCCTGTTGTATGCATCTGAAGTTATACACCGATTATGCTCAAATTGTACAATATTATGGCACTGAACCCAAAATGTTTCCATACCAAATTACAATGCAATGCACAACTTGGTTTCAATGCTAATTTCCGTGCAATCGGTAATAAAGGCCCGGTTGCAAACTTTGTGTCACTTTTTACAAAATTTGGTCACAAACTCAATTTAATCATTCCATCTCCAACGCCACTCAAGTTATCGAGGTAACAGACACACGGAAATCGCTTTAACGATTTTGTTTGCATTAAATACTTTGCGCAAGTCCAGTATACCCAACAGCTAATGGACTGATGGATGTAATAAATATGAATCCCTCTTTTGGATGGCTTTAATATTCAGTGCACCTAAACCAAAATTTTCCAAAAGAACCACCGCTTGGGCATATATAAATATGAAAGATATCTAAAGTGCTGGTACAGTGCTCTTCAGTACTGCTTAAATTAAATAAAAATATTCTGAAAAACACTTCGCCGGCTCAGACCAGAGAGCTGTTATACGAAACACGCACACCCATAGGGTTGATAAAAGAGCTCTCTCGATACTCATTATTCACAATAGTCAGTTAACAAAAATTTTTAATGACTAATTTAATAATAATTCATACTAATTCTGAGCTTGGCAATGCTATTTAATTCGAAAAAATAAGCAATACGGAAAGGGACAACGCTTTTCAGAATTTGTTGATAGTGCTTTTCCGGCAAACGATTGTACATCTTCTGAATTTTACGCTCATAGCCAAGAAAATTTCCTGGTTATGACTGTATAATTTAGGCTAGCTTAAGCAGGCTGTCTATATATAAATGATCACACAAAGATCTGTGAGTGTCCGTAGGTGTGGCCGATGAGGGCTTTTTATTTCTGCCATCCACTAATGAGAGAATCGATCGTCAATTATATTGATCGTTTATAATGCTCGGAGGAGGCGATTAACATCTTTTCGCGAAACCTCTTTATTACCCGTGCATTTCTTTATTCAATCAGTTTCCCATTTTCCCTTTTTCTGGATATACGGTGCTGCCAGATTGTGCCCTGTCAACTCCCTAAAAAGTGTTTTGATGTCGGTTCTTGGGAGCTGTAATGCAAAAACAAACAGTATTCTTTTGAATTTTTTGCACATGGTATTCGCGGTGGTGCAGCCTGCTTTGATCCGACTTAAGTATTTTAATCGAATTCAGCATGCATCCAAAAATGTTAACCGACTACTGATGTGTCTTTATATAAACCTTTTTCGTAAGTACCAGTAATATAAAAAAAAAATTGTCATTTACTTCACATTAGGACTGGATTTCTCAACAATATGGCTTCTGAACAAACATTTCGGTAATTGATCAGGTTTACTACCACATTATTGGACTCGCTCTTGAAGGGAAAAAGGTGTGCATTTTGGTTAGCTTGTTATTAAGTCTGATATGCACAAAATTAGAAAATCCTCCCCGAAAAAAGTTCTGCGAAGGACAGGACACGACAAACTACGAAAATTCTTACTCATATGCCTAAAACAATCCACCGTCTCCTCCTGACACAATCAATGCTACATTTGCTGACGACTTATGTACCGGTGGTTGTTTTGAAAAGTTTTAAATAAAGTAACAGCAACAATATTTAGTTTAGAAATGTAACTGAATACGGTAAGCATTAGACAATTAATCCATTAAACTCTGCGGTTCCTTATTTAAACTTGTATTTCAAATTAAGGTGGATAGCCTGTGTAAAAAAAAAGTGGACTGAATATAATCAGATAGAGTATTCTTCAAAGAAATCGTAATACAGCTAATGCACGGTTTTTCCCATGTCAGTACTATTGAACTTAGCCAATAGTTCCGTAATAAAGTATAACATAACCGAGTAACGACTATATGGTACGTACAGAGGCATATAATGAAAGATTTGAACAGACAAACAACAAAGCAAGTCAATTAGGTCAATTGGAACCTCAACTCGTCCAGGAAATACGCCAGATACACCCCAATTATTTAGTTAATAAATAATAATATATTATGTTTTAAAATTAAACATTAAATTAAATGTTCAAACATATATAGATCCAAATTGTTTCAACGAAATTGGCGAAGTGTACTTTATTTTTGAACGTACGTTTATAACATCCAGAGTGTTCAGGGACCTATCAAACTATATACCGATATAAAAAGCAACAGGACAGGAATTCATCTATCCATATCCAAGGGTAAGCAAAAACTAGAAAGAACGCCTTGAGCTAGTTTTACGATGTTTCGCAAAAATATTTTATGGAAAAGTTTTATATCCATGTTTGATTCTCGGTAAATTCGGACGGATATTTCGTACTCTTTGAGTACACCTCTTAACCGGAAACTGACGCCTTAAAAGACACTATTCGGTTTTTTTGTTTCTATAAAATTTGGTAATTCGGTGGGTAGTCAGATCCGCAGAGGTAGGTACAGAACACCGTTGTCGTCCCGATTAAGTTTCTTAAGGAAAACCAATATCAATCATCATTCAAATTCGTTATAGCCTGGCCATAAATATTATTAATATGCCTACGAACAGTGTTCATGGCTGGGATAAAATTAGAGATACATCCAGTACTACTATGTGGTCCATAAAGGGGGAAAATTTAGGCAGAAACCTTTCTCAAACTCAACAAAATTTTATTATAAAGTGATCATAATTGTAATCAAAGTTTGTACCCAAAACGATGATTATTGGATGAAAATCAGAGGGATCTACAATACTATTATGTGGACCAAAAAGACAAGAAATGGACAAATCTGGAAAGAAATTTGATCAATGACTAATTTAAGTTTGATCAATGTGTGCAACAAAAATGAACTTGATTGGATGAAAATTTGAGGGTACTCCGGTACACTTTGAAGGTCAAATTTTTATACACGTCACTAATGAAATTGTGACATACAATTTCATAAGTATGTGGATAATCATAACATCTATGAGTGTTTGAAAAACGGTCGTGATTAAATAAAACTCAGAGGTATATGCAGTACTCTGTAATGGGCTCATATATGTAGTACAAAATTCCCCACAGTTTGTATTTGAATTTAATAATATTTCATAACTGTGCTAACAGTAATAGATTTAATAAGTGTACCAACAATAAGCAACATTGGTTGAAATTAAGAGGTACCTCCAGTACACCTATGTGGTCCGAAAAGAGGGTTTTAAGCAAATTTAGCTAGAAAAATTAAGCACATACAACGAAATTTTAATATGAAGTTATCGTTATTACAATCGATGGGTCTACCAAAAATGAGCAAGATCGGATGAAAATCAGAATTACTTTCAGTACAGCTCTATAATGAGGGTTTAAGGAATATTTGGCTAGAAAAACTAATCAAGTTCAACGAAATTTTATTATTGAGTTGTCATAATTATTATCAATGTGTGAACCATAAATGGACATAATAGCATTAAACTCAGAGATTCCTCTAATACACCTATGTGGTCTGAAAAGAAGGCTCTGAGCCAATTTGAACAGAACAATCCTTCTGCATATTTTAAAAGCGACTAGGACCTCACTCGTCTTATCCGACCGTAAAATTCTTACTTCTTTTTGATTCCTTAGAAAAAAAAGTATTATTGACTTCAAGCTGTGTCTCGTCATTTCATTCCAAATGAAGATTTCCAATGAGAATGCAGTCGCACTTCGAATGAAAAAGTTGTGGTATTTCGCATTATTGTAATACTGATTTCATAAAATTTTTGTGTTCAAACTTGTGAGTATGACAAACTAAACTTTTCAAAATTTCAAATTTAAATTTTAATAACACCATATTTAAGATAATTGTTGTCATAAAATAACAGAGTAAAAATAGAATCGCTTTTTTCATAATTGATAAAACACCTATCATGTGATCCTTATCACATAATTTTCATCACCTATCCCGAAAGGCAGAGTTATGACAGTAGTGCTTAGAATTTAAAGTTGATATTTCTTTTAATTAGAAGAATTACCTTCTTGTTATGAAAACATGACAGACGAGCAGATCCTTAAGGAATGTGTTAAAGTTCAATATTGTCTTTGTAGTAACCTTCTTTGGATTAGAAAAAACTTATGAGTAAAAAGTTTTAAAAATTTTATTTAATTTTCTATGCAATTAAGCGTGCAACTGCTTATATTGCTATTGTGTACATTACTATTGGTATTACGTTTGTAACCACCCAGCACGAGTGAAAAAAAATCTATCATAAAGCGATAGCAAAGCAAAGAATTGATTGATGAACTTGAGCCAAAATTACGTCATAAAATCCATATATTCTATGAACAAATATTAGATTGAAGTTTGAATTTCGTTGAGATCCGAATCAGTATTTGGTTTGCCTTCAATACACCTCTTTACTCCGATGAGTTAAAATTTTTCAATGAAACTTCGTAATAAGGTTTCAAAACAGATTTGACTACATACGAATCAGAGGTACAACCAGTAATCTAATGTGGTCCGAATAGAGCGACCTTTGCAAAGTTGGTCACATTCATCACATAAATTCACCGAAATTTCGTGATTGAATAAACAAAATATTTTCAGTAATTCGGGTACCTGCCAAACACCCATGTACTCAATGCATGCCTTATAGCTACTAAAGCTGTTAGATTTCATATTTTGCAAGAAAACTTCGTAATTAGATTGGTTATCATAGCATCTTAAAGTGTTCCAAAAATACGCATAACTGAATTCTGGACAAGTCGGATGTACTTCTCGGACACCTATGTCGTGGACATAAATATGATTAATGTGTGTATCAAAAATGGGCAAAGCAATATCATATTGTAAGTTAATAAGCCCTCCCAACACAGGATTTTGCATATGCAAAGGACAAAATGAAAAAAAACTTTGTTTATTTATAAACTATTGAATTGGTGTTCATCACGCCAAACAAGTTCGATTAGCTATTGTTTTCTGAAATGACCTAGATATGACAACAAGCATGTAATCAGTTTTAATAATCCACTCGTGCAAATAAGTCGATAAGTAGAATGAGCAGTCAATTTATGTTTTTTAGCTCGGCGGATATATTCTCCGTGTATCCATCAATTTTCAAAGATTTAATTCAATCTCGAAAAAACAATTACAACATTTATTTACCAAGTGATGAAGAGTGGCAAGAGAAAATGTATTATATTCTTCTCGACGTTCAAAAGCAAATTAATGAAGCTGTTGAAAGTGGTGTGTAAGTACAAAATCTTTTTGAGGCGAGTCTTCGAAACAAAAACAATAAGACCCCATAATAGATTATTATTATTAGTATTATTATGATATCCCTCTTCTGGAAATTATGAATTCATTTAAAAATTAAAGCAATTGAGATACAAGGCCATCTTGACCTTTATACGCCCAATCCATATTAACCTTTTCAATACTTGGCATTTTCAAAACCGAAAAGAATAATATTTGCAACGATTGCACACAACCATATTATGAACCCGGTACAAAAAATTTAAAGCAATGAACTTGCTGTGTCAACTGTACTTTATGCTTTAACTTTGAAGCGCACTCATTCAAAGCAAGTTCATAATTTTAACCCTCAGACATTGACTGGGGGTATAATGAAATAGCACAAAATATTTAATGAATATAAATAAACATTTTGTATCAGAAGCTTCTTGGAAAATTAAATGCTAACTGCCCATGTCCATTTGTCCATGAGCACGATTACTTGAGAAATTTGGAACTAGAGTATTGAACTTTGGTTTGTTATAATATTGGGGAAAAGCCATACCTTGTTTGAAAACCGGTCGAATCGGTCCAGAATTTCAAGTACATTTACAATTTGGTATTAAGGTGTTTTTATTTAATTGGCAATTTCAACAATTGACTTCATTTTATAATTGTCCATTTGTGATTATCTTGCAAGGGATTTATAAACATTATAGATATTATTGTCGGTCAATATTAACTAATTAATACCTATTAGACATTTATTTTATAAAATCTTTAAAATTTTGTAGAAAAATCACAATTCAGTTACTTCCAAGCAGTTGAGTCGTTAAAGTGAAACCTTGGGTTAAACGCCTAGCCTTTTTTGGTAATTTTGGAATTAATGATCCAATTGACCGATTTTGCTGAAATTTTACAATGTCATTGCAATGGCGAATCTAAATATCTGCCCAATTATACAAAAAATTATGAACTAATTTTGCTCAAGATTTACAATATCTGCTTACGAAAAAAATGTACCCGATTCCAGTGGCATGCAATGAAATGTCAGCCTTTTTTATATCTAATTTAGATATAATAATTTTGGTCAAATCGGCAATAAACGTTCTTTACGAGGTACTCGAAACAATGTACCGCTTTGGCACGTTCCGGAATGACGCTTTACAAAATATGTTTACAAACCGAATTTCATTACTCTAGCTCAGAGAATACTCAAGTTATCGTGCTCACGGCCGGTATTGAGTACAAAAAATTTATAAGAATAAAAAATTTCGGTAAATCTGATGAAACAACTGGTATTTATTGTTTTAAGTAAAATCGGAGATTAAACCCCTGTCCGAAGTATCCAAAATTAATGACTCATTTCGCGCANAAAAAGATTAAACCCCTGTCCGAAGTATCCAAAATTAATGACTCATTTCGCGCATATCGTATAATACTATGACAACAACGTAAAAGCTTCTAAGTAACAAATTTCAATATAATGTTATGAAATACCTGGCATTTAAGCAATTTTCCGTAAAACCAGGACCATATATTCTATGGAAGGTATCTGAACTTAGAGACCGATTTCACTCAAATTCTACAGTACTATAGCAATGACCCCTAAATGCTTCCATACCATGCGATGACACACCAGGCTTTTGTGGTAATTTCGATGAAATTGGGAATAAGCGGTCTGAAATTGTACAATATTATGGCAATCAGTCAAAAATGAAAGAAAATTATATATGAGTAATCTCGTTGTTATGCACCGATTTTGCCTTAATCCCGTACTTGTTCTTGCTTTTGACAAAATATGTTCAGAAATTTAATTTCATCGTATGTTTCTTAAACAGCCAAAGGCTCTTTTGAAAATAATTGACATATATACCAAACTTCAATAAGATACGTTCAAACACCAAGCATTAATGAGCATTTCATTGAAATTGTATCAGTCTATAATTTTGGGTACTCTCTTTTTTGAACCATTTCCTTAACATTCCAAAATTTGAGCAAAGTACATTCCTAACTTCGGATGCAATAACAATGCTAAGTGTGAGAAAATTCTTTGAAATAATAATAGACGCGTAGTGTTTCACCGCATATTAAATTGGTGCATAATTTCGGTTAACTCCGAAAAACGTTGAACCCCGAGTTCATTTGAATGAGTACAATGTTTTTTCATCGATTAATGAAATTTGGTTTAGCTGTAACGTATAAATATTTCCATGATGTTCTCGAGTTATTATGGAAATGGTCAATATTTTTGGGTACCCGCCATAGAAGTTTTGCCCTCAAAGCTACTGAAATATGGATAACATGTGAATTTCGTATATTTTAGAGTTCCGTGGATATCGGTCAAGCAATAAGAATACCTCCAGTACGCGTTTAACCCCTGATTTTATTTAATAATAAGAAGATTTTACTTTATTATAAAAAAATATTTCTTCGGAAATAATAGAAATTTGCAATATCTTATCTTCGAAGACCCTTATAGATCATTAAAAAAAAAGAACTTACGCCAGGTATTTTATCTTAAGTTACTGAAATTTCCGTCTTGAAGTGAATATTGACATAGATTCAACAGTTCGAACCTAATTCATAAACAAATTAAGTATCTGTCTTCAACCAAAATTACCAGGATTAATAAAAAAAAGTTTTCAATGCAACGTCTATTCTTTTTTCATACATGAATGATATAATTATAATTTTAAATGGAGCCTAAACAATTTAGCTTGATCTATCCATAATTTCGAATAGCCTCCATTATCCAATCTTTCCAGGCGTTTCGCAATATTTGTTTAAAGACCTGCTCGAAAATAGATACTTTTGATCCAATATTTCTGGTAACTGCAGGGAAGAATTTCGGTCTTTGAAATTTTAAGTTTCACAAATCTATTCGAATGTATAAAATTCCGGTCAATTTCTGGGAAGATCTGAAGCGGAGTCAAAATAAATGTTGAACTTTTGATTTTTAAAATTTGTCTTTTTGGTGGACTATCGAATTTAAATCATTTGATATATAATTGGAAAGACATATTTAAATAGAATCAAAAGAAAGAAAATCGTTTAAGTAAAAACAATTTAACCCGTTTGATACTGCTGAGATGGATATTATGTCGTTAGTGGTAACATGGACCTTGGTAACATGTAGCTTGTACAATCTTTTATCAATACTTAAGCCAGAACTCCTATATAATTATAAAAAATTTTTTTTAATACCCTGACCATTGCTGTTGGGCGTGTCTTATCTATATGTGGTAACCCCAGATCCTGCTGGTTTTACGGTTGGGTGGTTTATAGCGCTTAAATCACGTCGCGCCCTTAGGCAGACTTCCGTTTAGAACCCGGGTGCATGAATTCAAATGCCTGCCCCATGTTACCTTGCTGCGTGTCTGGTAGTGCGCTGATGAGGTATCTCGCAATTCTACCACCTTGAGTAGCTGTATGATAAAAATCTTGAATTTAATAACAAAATTAAACTAAGTTAGAGGCTCCAAGTGGCTTTTGACGATAGATTTTAAGTTTAGCTATAAGCCCTTTAATAGTGACGCCCTTTTCTCCATATATTAAATAATTTTTATTTTTTGGAGCAATAGAGAACATCTATCCAACACGGATAATGTATTTCAATACATACCCGATACATGTTTACAGGTAATTTCAAAGAATTTGTCGTTGCTCCAAAAAGAAGTTTAATGTCTGGGGAGAAGGTGTACGAGACCTTTTTCAAAACTATTAAGCCAATGCTGTAAAAATCAAAGCTGTAAAAATCTCGTCAAAACCTAAAGACCAACGCGGCTTCCAAAGTTTCTAAGGACTATTGCCATACTACAAGCGATTTCTTCAAAGATTTGCACATATGGCCACCAAACTGAACACGCGATCACACAAAAATAATGCTGAGGAGGCTTTTGTGTGTAATATCAGTCCTTTAATATTCCGTACAATACAAAAACGATTATATTGGAAAAGGCTGCAAATATCACTAGAATGTGTGATTTAATTACACCAATGAGTGCGGGACCCAGAATTTTATTCGTATCAGATTTTTGAATACACTTCGACATTTTATTGGGTAAATGTTAAACCTAAAATTATCCACAAAAAATGTGATGTTGTTGAATGTAAAAATTCGGATGACACTGGGATTAGCCATCCATGTGAAAATCGGGCGAAATCTGATAAAAGACGAAATCAATAAAAGACGCAAATCGATATATTTCTATAAAATTCAGGATTAAATATCCCAATGATATACTCCATTTGGGTGCTGAAAATGGCGCGTATATAAACCAAACAAGATTTTTATTCCAATTTACCCAAAAATATCAAAACCCAATGCATTATCGTAATGGCGTTGATATTGCTATAAAGCTATTAAAATTCAAAGATCACTTTGACCGGATGCTACAATGGAGGTGATACTGAGAAATTTTTGGCACATAGAAGGGGTAATGGGTATTAGGTTGATATGATGGAGCAACATATGCGGAAATTCAGTACAAAAGGCTCTAAAATATTCGGATGCGCCAATGAAATTGGCTAGGTGTTTGTTAGTTTTAGCCATACGTTTGTAACACCTAGAATGAACGACCGGACACCTAACGAAATATACACCGATATGATCAGCATCACCACAGAATTTGATATAGCGATGTCCGTCCATCCATTCATAGGTCCGTCCCCCGTCCGTCCGTCCGTTCGTCCGTCCGTCCGTCCCTCCGTCTGTCTGTCCGTCCCACCGTCCGTCCGTCCGTCCCACCGTCCGTTCGTCCGTCCTACCGTCCGTCCGTCCCACCGTCCGTCCGTCCGTCCCACCGTCCGTCCGTCCGTCCCACCGTCCGTCCGTCCGTCCCACCGTTCGTCCGTCCGTCCGTCCGTGTGTCCGTCTGTCCGACCGACCGTCCATCCAACCAACCAACCGAACCGTAGGGCTACTGTATCCTTATGAGTTGATATTCTGCAATGAGATTAAATATAATAGCATCTAATCGAGTTCGTAAAATAGGTACTTTTGCATGGAAATCGAACCTTCAGTACACCTATGTGGTCGGGAAAAAGCGTTTTAAGCAAAATAAGCCACGCTCATTGCATTCAACGAAATTCCATTTGTGAGTGATTATAAATAAGACAAATGTGTGTTACAGAAATGGTAAAGTATAGATGAAAATCGGAGGTACCGCCAGTACGCCTATGCATTCCGATAAACAGGAAAATTAATGAAACTCAATGAAATTTTATTATTGAGTGATCATAATTATCATCGATATGTGTACCAAAAAGGTACATATTTGCATGAAAACCAGAGATATCTTCGATTAACCCATGTAGAACGAAAAGACGATTTTAAGCTAATGTAGTTAGAAATATTGATCAAGTTTATCGGAACTTCATTATTGAGTGGACGATTTGGAATCAATGTTTGTAACAAAAATCGGCTTGTTTGGAGTAAATCTGAGGTTTTTTCGGAAAATTTATTTTAAATTCCAAGAATAGTGTTTAAATCATATTGTGACTTCTCGGGAGTCAACAATTTTAGAACGGCGTGAATCTCATTGTCGGTCTTCCTTGCCGTTTACTTCGATTTTTTTTAGTGGTTTTTCGGTTTAGGTTTGACATAAAGTTTTTCATTTTTTTTCTGGTTCTAAATTATCCACTACTACGTTATTTGCCCAGTTATCATTTGTAATTGCATTAAGAATAAGAACAAATTCATATGCTTGATTTATAATTGTGGACCAACGTGTAGATCCCCCTGAAAATATTGATACCTTGAATTATATTTGTACCACTTACCAAGGTAGGCGAAATATGGAACCGATTATATTTAATTTAGAGGTTATTGATTTGCGGATCTTTAACGTAAACAATTGTCAGTTCTAGCACTGTGAAATACAGAGTATTATGGCAACAACCTAAAATGCGTATGAAATTGCAATGATTCTAATTTCATTGAAATCGGGTTTAAAAGTCTATGGGCGGCATTTTCTTTTATCCATCAGGGTGAGGGAATTACGGATTTGTTAAAAGGTTGCAATGCATAGTAAAAATTGTTCCCAGCGATATGTTTCTTGGAAACGCATACATAGGCCGGTTACTTTCGAATCCAGGAAACTGAGCATTAATGCCAGGTGTATCATCGGATCATCCCGAAAATTGGTATAACAGCAGTTTGGCACCATTGCCATAGCATTGAGAGAAAATCGGACCATAATTTCGATTGCCTTCCATTGAACGCTTATTCCCCATTTCATAGACATTTGCATACATGCTACTGAAATTCGGTATTTATGTCTTTTGACGTAGTTGCCATAACATTGCTCAATATGAGTCTATTTGTAAAGGTAATTCTCATAGTCATCTTACCCCCGATTTGAGTTAAATTAGCATAACAGCGAGTTGTCTCATCAAAAGTTACTGAAATTTGATATTGCTAGAAAATGTTGCGGATTCTATGAAATCAATTACTGATACGTATTAAGTTCTCGTTATTGACCGAATATTACATCAAACTTGTTTTCGTGTACGTTTACATCAAAATTTTGGGAACACAACTTATTTTATAAAAACTTCAATTCGCGTACCATCCAAAAATATACTGTTGTTGAAAACTAAAAATTGCTCGAGAAAACCTTTTGAAGCATTAAAAAGATGCTTCTACGGGATTCTCACTTTTCTTATAACCGTATTAAAGTGTATGTTAAGATGTTCATTTATTTTATAAGTGCATATTCAAAAGTAATTGATACCAGTTTAGTCAAAATTTGGTTAAATAATGTTGTGTTTACGGTCTCTGGCTTTCAAGCCCTACCAGAAGGCTATTGCGTAATGTAAACCATTAATGAAAGTGATTCTTTATATATTCAAATACGTACACTTCTTCATCTATTTCCTTCGTATAATATATTGTGTAGTAAAAAGAAATTAATTATTTTTAGTATTTTAGAACTTTGGGACTCTGTATCTGGTATAGTTCTTGTTTCATTGAACTACAACAGAAGTCTTTGTAGAGATGACAGTAAGAACTAAAACAGCTTATTTGGCAGGTATGCATTTGATTGGTTCAGTTTCGTTTGCGCGAGTTGCAAAGAAAAAATACGCTGCATTTTACAGTTTGTGTTCGATAAAAGCACAAATGCAATTCAGGCGGTTGGAAATGTGAATAATTTTTATGGTCTTGATACTGTAACAGCCAACCATGCGCAAATTTGGTTTCTCCGGAAGGCTAATTGTCAAAAATGATGATAAAATTATGGATATCGGTGAAGACGACCATCATATAAGTACTGTTTCGATTGCCCAGACGCTGAACATTGCACAAAAATCTGTTTGGGACCATTTGAATATCTCCGGCAACTTCCCTACGGTCAAACTCTTAATTTGAACGTATAATGTTCGTCTGATGGAGCCAATCGCTCAGAAGCGGCCAGCATCCATCAAGAAAAGTTGTCTTTAATCAGGATAACGCGAGGCCACATACGTCACTACTTAGCTCCAAGTGATTATACCAGTTCCTATCTATAGCGAACATTTTCATCGATGAAAAATTCAAATTCAAGAGAGGTCTGCGAAAATAGGTTGCTTCACTTTTTTAATCGTAAGGGTCAAGGTTTATATGACAGAGGTATAATNCTTTTTTAATCGTAAGGGTCAAGGTTTATATGACAGAGGTATAATGAAATTATCTTCAACATGGCAGAAAGTTATCGAAGAAAATGGCGCGTATGAGATCGGATCATTCGCTATATACTAAATCAACATTTAAACTTCATACAAAAATAATGGCATTCTTTT
>JXOS01015278.1:0-10317 GCA_001015075.1 Cirrula hians
ATAATAATAGTAATAGTAATAATAATAAAAATCAACGTTTGTCTTACACATTTGTAAGAGAAGATTTGACATATCTACTAAATGAATAAAAAAAACAATTTGAATAAATGTATTCAAATCTTCTTACAAACGGTGTCCTACATGAATAAAAATGTGGAACACAAAGCAAAATAGACAAAAACTTCAACTTTTACTTGAAGTGTAAAGTGAAGTGTCAGGGAAGTTTCCAAAGTTATAGCCCAAGATTAGTAACATAGAGATGGTAATCACGCAACCACTTTTAAGTTTGGTTTGTATATATATATAATTAATTACTAACTTAACAAAAAAACGATTTACTCTGACTTTGCTAAATTTTAATTTAAAGTTTAATTTAATTTATGTACTTGAGTGTGATGCTGTTCTGTGATCATATACTTATTACAAAGGTATCGATACAAACGAACAAAGTAAGTAAACTTATTAAACATGTACTAGAAAAGAATATACCTGTAATATATATAAATTACATTGTTTGGACTAACACCTTAATATCCTCAGTCAATGACTGCTGGATATGGCGAATAAACTGCACGGAACTTTCAAGTCAGGAAGTTACAGTCAGTATGATGATACTGTTACGGAGTAGTCCTTCTTTTTACACAAAGACAAACGGACTCTAAGACCGATTAACACACAGAAGAATGAACAAATAGCTACTGTTATACGGGTATCAACGTTTAATATTATTATATTTGACCACAATAGTATAAACATTTTAGTTTTTCATTTTTTAACTCTCCCTCTTATATGTGTAGAATGATGGTTTTAACATCATAGTAATGTACTAACTGAGGGGGGTAAACAAATATGTGGTCATCGTTTTTACAAGAGATGCAGAATGGCCCCTTGAGAACATATTGCATTTATTACAATCCTTCATTATGTCATAAACTCCTCATAACATTGTTTGAGTGCAGTCTGATTCTTGTCAAGAAATATCTTCTATGCATAAAGAGTAAAAGAGAAATGTACAAAAATTAACTCTGTGTCACTGCATTACCCGATGCGTGTGTTTCTTAAAACTAATGGCACAAAGTGTATCCGACAAATTAAAAAATAATAATAATCACTGTTTTTCTTATTGTTGTAGTACTGGGGATACTAAAATGCCAAGTTCACTTGCCTACTTTTATTAATACAATGGAATGCCTTATACCTGCGAAAGCATAAGTGGTGTATAATTTATCTTTCTTAGAAACAGAAGTGCTATTTTTTAATTAAATATTTAAGTAGTCCCCTCCAAAACCAAGGAGTATTAATTAATTATAATTCTAACGTCACCAAACTTTATTATTTCTTCACTGGCGCCTAAATGGTGCCCCTAGTCTGATTCATGAAATTTATACGAATCTTTCAATTAAAAAAAAATATTATTATAGTTGTAAACAAAAAAACCAAAGTTCATGACAAATAAACTACACTCATTTCCTTGCGTCCCACTAAGCACGTGCGTTCTATTTTGTTCAAATATTTGCTTTCATTCTGAAAATGACTCACTCAGTAATTTTTGCAAATTTGCGAATACATAACCAACGCTTGAATGTGAGGTGGATTTTTTATGTGTTAGATACTAAGTACTCAGAACTGCAACCAGACTGTAAACTAATGAGACAATAAGAAACAATTTGTTTTCAATATATGACTATGACTACGCCACTGCCGTTAGATATATATTTATAAACTGTTATTTTCCTCCAAGAGACCTCGTAAGCTCTGTGTACCTCGCTTATACCATATGTGCTCTTTTATTTAAATATAATTAAGAAAGTAATTATAACAGCGAAATGATGGGATATTCGTTAAAACTCGACTTCATTATTCCCTAGAATAAGAAAATTAATCTTCTATTTGCTTTAGACCCTTGCTATCCATGGTTAAATAATGCATACCAACATTGAACAATTTATGGATTTGAGATTAAATTCATTCGGATGTAGTTTTGATGTGCTCGAAGGGGCTTACTCAAAGATCGTGACCTCAAATACCGAGCATGAACAACTTTAAGATCCAGTTAAAGACTTTTTGACGGTACAGAAATGTCTAGCTTTAGTATTTTTATAAATGATATTCTACGAGTGGTGTTTCTCCATTCGAAATTAAATAAAGTATCCAATATTTTGTAGTCATTTTAAAAGTGCGAACTGCGTACAACAATTACCGATTAGTATTAATCTAAAAAACTGAACAATTTCAAATTACAAGCTGATCACTAAAACGAAAATTCGAAAAAAAAGCACGAAATCTTTTTAGACATGCGTCAATGGACTGCGTTCATATAATCTTTTCCGACTATATATTTGTTTGAAAAATACGTATAGACTAAAAAAAAAAAAAACAATTAAGAAAGATACATTCGGCTTTGGCAGACAGGGAGATACACGCCGCTCCCAAATTCTTTAGTTCAGCGAAGGGGCAACATGATTTAGGTTGAAAAAAAACAATTTTTTTTCTAATTAGTTAAAACCACTATTTTTGGAATTTAAAGGTTGTTCCGCAGAAACCTCAGATTTCATCCAACCATGTCAATTTTTGGTACACACATCGATAATATTTTTTAAACTCATTAATGAATTTTCGATGCAATTGATTAATGTTTCTAGCTATATTTCATTTTTATATAATATAGAGACACCTCTGATTTTTATCCAATCAATAATATTTTTAGTTCACACAGTCATAATTGTTGTGATCACTCAGTAATAAAATTTCGTTTTATTTGCTTAAAACCCCCTTTTCGCACAACATATGTCACTGCTGAATAATTATGACCATTCAAAAATAAAATAACGTTGAATTTGAATAATTTTACAAGAAAAATTTGCTTACAACTCTCTTTTTCAGATAACATAGGTGCACTGGAGGTATTTCTGATTTTCATCCGATCATGTGAATTTTTCGTACATATATTCATAATAATGAAATCAATCAATGATAAAATTTCGTTGAATTTGATACATTTTTCTAGCAACAATTGCTTACAACCGTCTTTTCGGAAAACATAGGCATATTGGAGGCAACTCCGATTTTCAAGCAATCATGCCCATTTTTGAAAAACGATTAGATGCTTTGATAAGTAATCTAATTACGAAATTTCATTGCAAAATATTAACTCTCAAGTCTGCAGTCGCCCTAAGCACCCAATTTTGAATAAAGAGGAGTTCTGGAGGAACCCTGAATATTGGTTAGATCGGTTTGAACTTAGATCTAGCATTTTTCATAGCTTATGTGTGCCAAATTTGGTAAATTGAGCGAATGCGTATATATATTTCGATATGTCTCCAGTCACTTGTTCTAGGTGTTAGAAACGTATGACGAAAAATCGATTTGTCGAAGTCCGAGCACAGTAGCGAAGTCTCTGAGCACGGTAGCTTTAGTAAAATTTCAGAGAAATCGATAAAATTTGGTTATAGGGTGTATTTTATAGAAGGTGAGGTCAATCTTATGAACTGGTAAAATCGGTCGACAACTACGGGTACGTAGTACAACATATTACTTAAGAAGCTTTTATTAACACATGTTTGCGAACCATTTAAGTGATCCATAGTTTTGGGTAGGTCCGATCGACCCATTGTTCCACAATTTATGGTTTTATACCATGCTATTCGTTCTTATAACGCAGAGAAATAATTGTTTCCGATTATATTTTTTTATCACATGCTACTGAACTTCGGTATGGATTCATTTTTGGGTCATAAAATTATACAATTTAAGCAAAATCGGAATATAACTTCGGATAGCTTCTATAGAGTATTTACTCCGATTTTCACAAATGTTAGCTTAAATGCCAGGTATACCATCGAATAGGACTGAAATTTGTTACAAAGACGTTTTTCCGTTATTGTCATATTATTCTGCAATATGAGCAAAATCAGTCTATAATTTTGAGTACTTCGCATAACCGTTTTAAACCTGATTTTACTTAAATGATATGGGCTATTCTTGAAATATTTTAATACTTTTATGAATCCAATGACTGATGGGTATTATAAAGACGGTCTTGACCGACTACCGTATTGCTATCCAGAATTTTTGGTACATATATTTAAACCGAATAAAAAAAAAAAAAACGAGAAATCATGGCATTCATAAACCAGTAACGTGCTGGGGCTTTAAAGTCAGCTGGAATTTAGCCAATCAGTATTTACTTATTGACATACGAAAACTTTGCTTTTCAATATTGAAAGTATTTTTAACTTTTTATTATTTACCGAACACCTTGGCCATTTAAATTCACACAAATTTTTATTGGTCTATTCTGGGAAATTTATGACCCTATATTTAAAAGGAACAACAATATTGTGCAAATATAAACATAGTTCTTGAAATTTTTTTAACTCCCAATAAAGTGTAAGAAAATAAAAGAATATAAATAAGTATCAAATCTGTTAAATAAAATCATTACGAGAAATGTTTATAAGCAATTGCATTTTTGTTTACGAGGAATACAAGTATACATTGTAAATGATTGGGCGCGTACGTAATGGTTGTGTTACTCGTATATATCGAAATCAAGGCAGTCATACAAATGCAATAAATATGAATTATCATTACTGTTAGCACTTGAGTGAACCCTATTGTTTCAGCAATTTTTTAACAATTCACCTTGCGAAAATTGGAAAATCAAAAAAAAAAAAATTAAATAAAATAATTAAAAACATATTTGGATGGAATGACTGTTTATAACTGGCTTCGTCGCAAAAATGTTGCTATGAATTGAACTTAAGGATTGCAAGATGATCCACAATAAAAGAAGATTATATGAATTGTTGCTACTTGATTAAGAGGCAGCTTGCCATATTCGAATTGCATTAGAGATGGTATTCGAAACAGTCATTGCGTACGATTTTCATTAAAGTTTTTCAGTTCAATGACGATTTAGAATCACTGATATATAGTATTTAACATGATTCACATACTTTCCCTTTAATGTTATTTAAATAATGCTTAATCGTATACTTAATCTGATAAGAAATTTATATAAACGGAGAGGTCACAATTCGATTAAGATCGATTAAAAGATCTTGAATCTCATAGTGGTACAAGAAGTATATAACATTTCGATCTGATCATTCCTATTCAATCGCAGACGTATTGAAAATATTAATTTGAACTAAATAATGATATTTCGTCAAATTTGATTGTTGATTGCTGCAAAATTTGCTTCACACCTTATTTTCAGACATTATAGATTAAATGGATGTACTTTTGAGATTCATTTATTTTTGCCCACTTTTAGTGGAACTATTGATCAAATATGTGTGAAATTACGATTTTAATCTGATCTCGCTTATTTTTACCACATCCGGGGGTTAAATGCATATCATCTGAGTTACTGAGTTTCAGGGAGTGTAATACATATTTGTGGCTAATACGGTATACTGGGGTAACCTGAAATATTAGTCGGATCTGCACCAAGTCCGAACATAGATTTACGTTTTGTATTCATTAAGTAGTTGGCTATCGAATTTTCTGGTACTGCTGTTCATGTCGCTTCATATATATATCTTGATTACTTCTCGAATTCTCCTCCAGCTTCACTCTAACGACGCATAACACAAAAATAATATGCCTCGTTGACAGTTTGGCCCTGCGAAGGGAACTCATAATGCACAATACCACGAAAGTCGTAGAAAATTATTCCCATAGTCTTGATTTTTAAGGACATTACCGAGATGTTTTTGGTCTTGTTCCGGATTATAAGCATAGATTCAATTCATTCTCCCGTGATAATCATCTCTTTACAAACTTAAACGCGACGCTCATTTACGAGAAAATTGATTTTTTTTGCAACCAACCGAGATTGGACTTTTCTAAGGCACAAATGATCATTTAAAATTGGTTGAACTGAGACAATTGGAATGACAACTATAACGATAAGGGCTTCTATTGTCAATCGACGATTTTCGATCACCAATTCTTTGAATTTCCTTACATGTCGCTCATCAGTTGAAGTTGATGGTCGCCCGGGCCATTCCAAGTCATCAACACGTTCTCTGTCTTCTTTGAATTCTTTGTACGCCTTATAAACATTCTGTGACATAATTGATTCACCGAAGGCCCTCTGCAACATGCATTTGAATTCCACAAACAAAATTTAATGACACTTCTTTGCTCAGAAAAATCAGATATTGTAAAAATCGCCAAAATCACGTTTTGTCGTTTTGAAAACACAAGCGTAACCATATGACTAATGGTGACATTCAAATTAAATTTGGCGCAGATGTCACTAACAGTATTACAACATTAAAATAAAACATGTTGTTCCCGAATCGTTAGGAAGGAAATTTAAATTAAATAATGGACTTTACCATACTTTTACAGAAGTATTTCAATTTCGTGAACATACGTGTGCTGCATCTTCTCTTAACATGGTCCTGATTAGAATTTCAAACTGGGTCAGCACTTTTATTATAGTTTTCGGTAACATTGAGATTGATGGATCCTACCTTTCAGATCCTACTTATTATATTGGTATTCATTACATGTATATTTCCGTTGATAAAAAAAAAGATGTTAGCCGGTAAAACTGAATACATAATACCGTACAGGTATTTAATTTATAAAAGCATCAAAATATTATAATAATACCAAACTTCAGTAACTTTAAGTGAATCCGGTGATAAAATGAGAGATATCCAAAATTTTAAAAATTCCCTGATATTGTAGAATAACGTCGAATATGCATAAAAACATCTACCAAAGTTCTGAAGGATGCGTTGAAATACCTGGCATTTATGCTCATAACTGTGAAATGTCCTATGGAAGATACCAGACTGATTTCGTCCGTTCACGTCATTGCAACCGAACATTTTACAAAATATGTTCAGAAACCAATTTCATCTATTTGCCTCAAAAACAACTTAAATTATCGAGGTCAGAGACAGACGAACTGCCGGACGTCGCTCAAACGGCGGTTTCTGTAAATTTATGGATGTGTCTGTAAGGAAGATATAGTCTGAAATAATTATTTCTTGCAAAAACCCATTATACCCTCAGTTTCGGACTGATGACGTCAATATGAAAGCAAAAAAACAGATGAATTTAATTAATCAATTAAAAGTTAAAAATGAAAATTTGCCCAAATCGCACGTAAGCCGTTAACATATGGGAAGACCGAATCCATCGGTTTGTAATGCATTATGCCAAAGAAGTAAGCAAATTAAATTTCATAAATCATTGTACAAAGCTATTATCACTTCATATTAAATCAGATCACATGTGGTCATTAAGACTTTTCATTTATACCCCGAGGGAAACGGAGAATATACCAAAATAAAAATATATAAAAATTCATAAAAAAGCAAACAATCATAATATATAAGAATTGCAAAAAAAAAAGACTAAAAAAAAACAATTTTAGTGTTATAAAATAATAAACTGCAAGAGCAAATAGACAAGTGTTTACTTAAAATAAAACGACAGCACGTTGGCAAGGAAATTAAATTAAATAATAATGAAAAAAGTAAATATAGTCAAACAAATTTAATGTTTCTACAATTTGGCGCCAGAACGCTTATCAACACAGTGGAACGTGTATATAAATTAACAAATGGCAACGAAAAGTAAATTATACGACTTTTTTAATTAAATAAAAGAAGAAAAAAATACAAAACAAAAACCTTAACAAAGAAAAAGAATAAATAGGTTTGCAATTGGCAGGGGAAATAGGCAAAAGTAAAATTAAAATAAAAAGAAATAAAATAAAATTTTTAAATTATATTTCATATTGATAAGTTTCGAGCTCACGACACACATATGCTCTGGTGACTGACGCGGTTCTGCTTCTAATCAAATAATTTTTTATTCAATTTCATTTTTAAATGAATTTCATATGTTTGATGGTCTCCTTTAAGGGAGCAACAACAACAAATGTAGAACTTAAGAAATTATAACATTTCTTATAACATTTCTTTTTTCTATTTAATTACACTAATGAGAAAATGTGTATGGCGTGTCGTTTGCAAATTGACGTCTTTATGAACTAATTTAAGTGTTTACGTTTATGTTGTTATTGGTGTAATTGCGGTATTCAGTATATGTGTTTGCCCACAAAAGCGGGCTCAAACTCCGAAATAGACAATCTGTGCTGAATAGAGCAAATCACGTATTTAAAGGCTTAGAAAGCTTAGAGGTCTTAGAAGCTTAGAGGTTTTGTAACAACAACTATTAAATTGTTTCGGTGCAATGGATTGAAAAGTAAGAAATTATTATTTTCATTATACATAAATGTCCTCACTGATTTCAGTCTTGGCTGATACTCTTGTTCAGAGTAGATTGTTATTAAAAATACTTACATAAAGTAATAAGAGTTACTTGAATTATAATAAAGAAAATGTTTATTTATTCTGCAATACTTAATTTCAGTAACTTGCGATGGTATATGAGATGTTCCCACATTAATTAACGGCTTTCATTAAAATTCCAGAATATTTTGAACGTTCAGAACAGCGCTGAAATATAATGTTCACCAACTATTGATGACTTTAGTGCTCTATATACTCATTCTAGTGTAACGTTGGACAACACATCTACTTTAGGTAGTCAAAGCTATTTACTGATTTCCATCGAACTACAGAATATTATGGAAATGTCAAAACTATATAAATGTATGTAAATAATACCAAATATCAGGAATATTCAATGAATCCACAGAATTGGGGTAAAAATCCTATTGGAGGTTTTTCGAAGTTTAAAGACCGGCTCGACTCCTTTTCGAACTTCATCTGGCTTTCACCAAAATATATCAGAAATCGAATTTAATTAATATAGCTCAGGAATTACACATGGACAGACGGATTTAACTTAATCCTTTTTTTAAATCGATGGTCCAATTGACAGTTGTGTAATGAGTATGTTTTGTGTTGAAATAAGTGTTTCTCACTCTAAGTTTATTCCAGATATAAAAATAGAATAAAAAGATAGGAAGATGAACGTCGTTCTTTATGTAATCACGATATCTTCAATAGTTTTAAAGAATGATCGATGAAATTAGGTGTCTGAGCTCAATGTATAAAAACTGAGGTCAACTTCGTAAATGGGCTCAATCGGTCAAACCGTTCCAGTACCAATATGAAAACGGTTACACCCAATTAACTCCCACTTTTGTCGAGGACTTACCCTAGAGCGTTCGTGTTTGATCGAATAAAATAGGCTATTTCGGCAGTTGACTGAACTTAGTCCATAATTTCGGGCACCTTCTATGCAAGTTTTACTCTAATTTCATGAAAGGAATGCCATGGCCAGTAAAAGTTACTGATATTTGGAAATGCCGCAATATTTTGAATCTTCCGTAAAATTATCAAACATCAGCGTAATCTGAGCTAAACGCCACATGCATCGTCGAATGTTATTGAAATTTGGGTTAAAAGCATTTTTGGTATGATGAAAAGATTTAAGAAAACCGATAATACGGTTTACAGCCGAAATATTAAAAAAAAATACGTTATCGTCGGGCAAAACTGACTGCATAATACTGATCACTCATTCATTTTATTAAGCCATCAATAGTTTGCAGGAATTAAAAATGTCTGTAATTTCCGATGAGTTGAATAAAATGTCAGGAACTTAAGAATGTTATAGAAATAACATAAAATTGCCAAAATTCTAAATTTCAGGAGAATGCTATGCAACGCTTAAGTTTTATTCCAAAATCCGTGAAATTCGGACTAAATGGTCGATTGGCGGTACCTCGAATTTTGGAGCTTGGTATAATTGGATTTAGTTGAGGAAATAACCCACAAATGATTTCAATATGCCATGACCCAAAACAACATCAAAACCAATAGCATACAAAGAAATACCTGGTTTTCATACTGATTTCCTGAAATCGGATATAAACCATCCAAGGTTCTCGAATTTATGGACCGATTTGGTCCGTTCGATCTCAACTCGATCTAGCTTTAAAAAAAATTTCGTAGTATCGCAGGCTGCTGAAAGTTTTTACTAAGATGTTTATCATATTGTCATATGTTTGTATGATATGAGCAGAATCAGTATGAAATTAGACTTCCATCATCAGCAGCTTGTTGTCTGTACCTAGAATATAAGCTGACAATTTTGTATAGAATATTAATACTGGGTATAAATGTCTCTAGTTATCGCTGATATATTTGTCATCTAAGAATTTCAAATTTCAAAACATTACGTTATATTATAAAGATGGGTCCTGTTTTATTGCAACTGCTTCATGAGGGTTTCTTTTGTGAAAATCAAACGGTTTTATACTACATTACCTATGATAGATAAAAATGTTTTGAACTTTAAGGCTATTTTTTT
>JXOS01015352.1:0-10783 GCA_001015075.1 Cirrula hians
AAACTGCACTTAAATTATAGGTGGATGGAAACCGAAATACACTATTCCATTTCAATTAAGTATTAATATAAACAAAACCAATGCTATTTAAACTACAAAAACTCGAGTCAAAACGTAACAGCCGACTTCGGCGGACCATTACCAATTTTTTAAAACAAAGGAGTCACAAAATGAAGTAGTTAAGGTTGAATAGTCATAAGCGGAAATTAAGCACACGTCCTTTTCATCACGTCAATAATGAAAATTGTTTGGAAGACCCATTGAAAATCTTTCTTTCACTCAATAAAAAATTGCATTATATTTAATTGATGATAACAACATAATTGCGAATTAATATTGAAATATATCAACAATATATAACATGTGCTATAACCGCAAGGGACCAATTTTAAATATACAGGTGTACTGATGGCTCATGAAATATTCACTTATTTTAAATTTCCCTAGAAAATTTTGTTAAATTTTGTTAATCTAGCGCAATTCTTTCATTTTAGGGTTTTCTTACGGACACACGGACGGATATGGCTTCATCAATTCCAGCGATGCTGCTGATCTTGACAGTATACATGGTCATCATTTTGTAAGATTAAAACAACTCATTTTAAACGACATTAAACTGTGAAAAAATGAATTCTCAGCATAAAGAAAAAAATTACTATTTTATTTTCAAGTTAATTCATGTTATCTGAGTGCCGTCGTCTTGTCATGTTTTATTTTGAATTGAGGAATACTTGTTTGTATATCAAGAGCATATAGCTAACATAAATATCTTGCATAGCAATTTCATCATAATTATATTAATTTTTGTGATATATTAAATATTGCTATCCAATGTATTTTTTCAATGCATCCAGATTGAGAGTATGCGAAAAGATTGACTAAAAATTAGATGACCTAAGGAAACAGATAAATTAAATCCTTTTTGGTCGATAAAAAAATTTAATTTAATTAAAATGTAATGAAATTAATTAATGGAGATGAAATTTATATTACCAATTTGTCTAGAAGAAATGGTCGTCATTGGATGCAAATCAGAGCTAATAACAATACACCAAATGTGCTCCAAGAATAGAGTTTTATTGTCTATTTTGCAAAACTTTGTTTTATGGATCACAAGAAAAATTAATTATGTTAAACTGTAGAATATACAATTGTTCTAAAAAAATTACAATTATTGTTCTTTTTCTTTGTTTCCAGCAAGAAAATATTAAAATTATTTCTTTTTATTTGTATAATATTGATGAGAAAATGATTTTAATTAATAAGAATTTGTGCGGCAGCAAACATCATTTGTCAATTTAGATAAACACCGTAGATTAAACCCGCGCATTTGTATAAATCTGTTGAGGTTATGCGCCAGAAAACTCAATAAGTTAAAAATTAAAAGAATTCATGAGTCCTACAAGAAAGTTTAATTAAAAACAAAACAAACAAAAAATAAATAAAATCGTGTAGAATACTAAATTACAAAGAGCTCCAAACATGTGGCGTTTAAAAGGAGTTCCCCATTATTCAATATTGATAGGCTAATGAAGAGCAAGTTTGATTCTCGGAGTTTTGATAAATGAAAAATGGTGAAATCATTCAAAAATGTTTGTGAGTTAATGTCTTGTGGAAAACTTGGCAGAAATGAGAATTAAGCTTCAGGAAGAGCTATATGTAATAATTCTGTTGGCTTGTTTGCTTAAGTGCTTCGAAACTCTTGTTGTTAAAGTAATGATAATGATTTATAATTATAAAGGGAAATGCAACGGTGCAAATGTTTGCAGAACCAGAAATTTACATAAAAACTGGATCAAAAAAATATTTTAAAGCATTACCAAATTTCAGTAACTTTTTATGAAAAAACTGTTAATTTCCTCATTTAAGTGAAATCTGGCAAAATTCTTATGAGATTAACCAAAATCATGGGGTGATTTCGCTCATATCATAGAATATAATGCCAATAACTTTAAAATGGCTAAATGAAACATCTGGCTTTTGTGCAAATTTCCGTTACACAGTTCTATGGAAAGTACCACCCGAAATTAATTGTAATCCTTGTTAAACTAGTAACTGATGTATGAAGCCATTCCGTAAATTAAAAATAAAGGAAATCCGTCAAAAGATACTTCAGGCTCCTCATTTTAGATGCTTTGGTGCCATAGCGATTGCTTTAAACAGAAACGTAACGTAATGTTCGGAAACTAAGATTTCTCAAGAGAATACAGGCTGTTTGATAAAACATCAAATTCAGAAGGAATGTTCTCCTACATTCAAAACGGAATTTGACAATGAATTTGTTGCAGCTAAACCATATAACGTGATTTTTCCCAGTGAAATAAAAGTTGTATGTTTTGGGNCCAATGAATTTGTTGCAGCTAAACCATATGACGTGATTGTTCCCAGTGAAATAAAAGTTGTATGTTTTGGGACAGAATATAATGTCTGGAATTTTGCAAGTAATTCAAATGTTGTAATCCGAACGATGAGAGAACGGACTTTACATGGCGAGGATTCCAAAAAGTGGTGGCCCGATTCTAAAAAATTATACGTTTGAAGTAGTTTAACAACAAGCAGTTGGAAAAGTGCTTGGGTGCAGATGGGTATTTGCTGCGAGAGAACTAAAACAAAGAATGCTGCAAGGCCAGATAATTGGTAAAGGATTTTAATCATAGATATGGAGATAATTACGTTGAAACCATCAAATGGACGTTACAATAGCATACCTTAACATCAGTTTGCATTATGATGTGTATATGTTACAATTGGAAATTTTGGGATTCGAAAACATCCCAATAAAGTCTTAAATTAATGAATGCGTTATATGGACTGAAACAATCGTGCCGAGAAATGAACTTGGGACTTGGGGCTGTGCCATGCGTATATGTCAAAACTGGTAACACTATCAATATAATTGATGTCTATGTAGATGACTTATTAAATGACAGTCTAGACTTCATTCAACTGAATTTAATTAAAAAACTAATTTCCAATGCAGTTCATATTGGGACCAGCGAACTTTTAGATGAACATATCTGGATGGTGCATATCTGGAAGCCAAAAATCAGAAATAGAGCAAGACCTGAATAAGTTTGGCATGCTAGATTCAAAACCTGTGCGAACTCCACTTGTAATGTCGTTGTTAAGTCTAGTGCTGTATGCAGTGCGGAGCCGCAGCACTTGGCGTTATTCTCAGCTGTTAGAGGAGCTCTTTCTTAACGGAAGTGTTATGCATTTAGTTATATCCTATCTATCACGCTATATCAAAACACAAAGATGTAAAATATCAGCATGTAAGAAAGAGATTCTTATAGTTATAAAATGAACGATTTCAAAAACTGCAAATCTCAAGGTATGGTAGCAGACATTTTAAGAAACATAATCATGAAAATTAAGTAAATTATCTTGGTTTAATTATATTAATTTTTAATTATCTATCCACCCAACTTTGAATAAGATCTTAATTTAATTGTTTAATAGATGTCTAGTTATTATGCCATTTGAGGAAGAGTGTAGGACATACAATTGTCACATTAGCTTAAGAAAATGTTAATGATTTTAGTTCATAAGATTATGATATGCAGCAAACATCACTCATCTATTCAAATTAATACTTACGATTAATCCTGTGCTTTTGTTTAAATCTGTTGAGGCGTCTAATATAAAAACCCATGCGAAGTATCCGAAATTACAGGCCGATTTCACTTCGAAGGTACCCGAAGTTAGGAATTTATTTTGCTCAAATTGTGCAATATTATGCCAATCACTCGAATATGCTTCATTACCAAATTTCAGTACAATGTGATGAAACACTTCGATTTTATGCTTATTACCGTGAAATCAGGAGTGATCTTATAAACAAATAATATTCTTTTATTTCGTTTATCTCATCTGAACTATGAATTTAATTTTTTAAATTGATTTATGTGGCTTAAATGTCATTCAACCCATTTTTACCAAACCAATCCACTCTCTTTTCGCACCACTTGGGTGTCCTGGAGATACCTTTGATTTTCGTCAAATCATGCCAAGTTTTGGTATATATATTGTTCGTATTTCTTTTCACTTTAAAACGAATTGACTTTCATTGATGATTGTGTGTTATTTTGCTTTATATGCTCCATTTGAACCACATTGGTGTATTGTGTGATATCTTATCAATTCATACCTATTTTCGTACCATGTTTACATTCTAACATGCATAATAACGAAATTTAAAAAAAAAATGTCAAGGAAAAATATTAACTCTTATGGCTGCTGTAAACTTAAGGCAGCAATTTTGGATAAAGATTTATACTGGTGGTACCCGAAATATTCAACAGAGGCGTATCTCATATCTTTGTCTTAAAATAAGCGCCAATTTCAATATTCCTTTGCACAGAGAGACAAAGGTACCTATCCATAGACTTTTACGTTCAGTTTTAATCTTGAATCTATTAACCGCCATATATTTCATTTATATAATTAAAGTATGTAGATACTTACACATATAATCAGGGCTAGATTTAATGTGGGCGGTTTTGCACGTTTGATTTTTCTATATTGTTTTATATGCAAGATACGAAGAACAACACAAAAAATTAAAAATTGACAACAGATGTGAACTTTTACTAGTTCATCTTTCGGAGGGTATTTTATTTTTTTTTTTTCGAACAAAATTTAAAATTAATAATTATTGAAAAATATCACCAACATATTTTTCAATAATTATTAATTTTAAATTTTGAATTTGTGTTAATAAGTATTAAGGATATACTTTACTTTGGCTACAGGTCATAGGAGTTTTTAAATAAACGCAACTATTAATGGGTTCATTTAGAAATCGTCATTTAAGATCGATATATCGATTACCTTCGGCAATTGTAATCGGAACATCGACCTAACAACATATAACCAAGAACTTAGACAAACATTAAAATTATATTTTGGACAATAACTTTGGATACATACAAATTAATTTGCATTTATATAAAACACTGATTGCTTCATGATCTGTATGGTTTGCCGTCGGCATTCTACTAATGACTCCTTTCTCGTTTTTTGCATGATGACGTTTCTGTACGCTTGCAAACAATCCAAATTTANTTCGTTTTTTGCATGATTATGTTTCTGTACGCTTGCAAACAATCCAAATTTAGTACTTAGGTGGACTGGATGTATCTGAAATATTGGTCAGATCCTTGCTGATTTGATTCTAAATTTTCTATGGAAAAATATAATATCAGGAAAAATTATTCCTACAACAAATGTAGCAGAACTAGCGGATCAATATCTGAATAACATAAAAGCGATATCACCAAATGTTTTGATTAACAAGCATCGATCACAGCGTCACACAAAGTCCTCACCACTGCGCGAACGCAATTAGAGTTTTGGGAATATCTGAATCTGGTATGCGGTTTGATAGCAGTGTATGTGCCAGCGGTGCTTGCCCATAATGGGGGAATTACAAATGCTTCGCCGTTTACGCTGTAGAATGCTGACTTAAATGGAGGGGTGTCCATTATTTAAGGAGGTGGAACAGGTAGCAGACAAATTTGGAAATAAATCTCAAAATCATATATTAATCACCCTTCTATGCTTAAGTGACATGCATAACAGCTGATTCTCAAAAATACCCCATATGCGACTATATTGATGGGCATAAACATAAGTTATTATGATTTTAATAGTTATTTAATATAGCCATTATGACATAAAATAAAAAATAAAAACAAGTAAAAAAATTTCAGTCAGTTTAGGTCGGAGTTGAGAAAGGAGTGAGATATTTTCGCTATCTAATTGATAAATACAAAGAAGTCACAATATGAATAACAGACAGACAGACGGACGGCCGGATGGACGCACGGACGGATCAACGTCCGGACGGGTGGTTGGCCGGACGGTCGAACAGACGGGAAGACTGACAGACAGACGGACAGGCGGATGGACATCGCTATATCGAATTCCGTCGTGAAACTGCTCAAAACGGAATATATTTTCATAGATGTTTGGGCACTCGTGTATAAAAATTCAATTATGTTTAGTTAAATATTAATTAATCTAATCTTTTAGTTATTAAAAAGAAAAATTATAAACAGATAATAAATATATTAACTTCTCTGTACCCGTTGTCTCAATGTTATGAATCAGAAAATTGCAACATTCGTCATTCCTAAACAATGGAGCAGTAGAATAATTCTATGATATCTAGTAGGAGATAGTATATGCTGAATATCCGATTCTCTCACCTTCCAAGTAGATTTTTCTAATGCGCCTAATACCGATATTCCAAGTTTTTACGATGAACGTGTATCGTTACATCAGAAAATTACCTTTCTTCATGATTTTTGCGCCATCTTGCGTATTCCGTTGGGAAACACAGAGATTAATTTTAATGATCTCAGGCAGTGATATCCATACATAGTTTATCAAAAGTTATACCAGAATGTTCGGATCAAAAAATGCATAGTTATATGCAAATCAAATCAATGCATTTGAAATATGGCAACGGGTTACATGTGTTTTATACGTAATTGGCTTTAAATCTAATGATTAATTTAGATGAAACGGCAAAAAATCCTAATTGAACATCATTCCCATACATTTAAAGGTATTGAAAATCCAAAGTCAATGCATAAAGAACAGTGTATGCTTAAAAAGTAAGGGAATATATGAATATGTATTTCTAATTGCAGACATGAGAGAAGCAAAGTCTAATAATAAAATTTGTGAACTTGACTTTGTTTTTAGTCCTCCTAATTTCTATTAATAAACATATGTGTATATTTTCGAGTGTTGGAATGAATGCATGTAATTTTTTATTTATTTATTTTTACATTTTCATAGGTTAGTGTCTGAAGATGCACATCTCCAGATTGGAATATTTGCATTTGTTTTATGTTTTTAAATCATAAACAGACAAGATCTTTATTATGAATGTGAGTCCCATAATGTTGGTTTGTATGCTAACATGCATCCACTGTTGTAAGATTTATTTTTAAAATGTGCGCAATGCATACAGGCGGCAGCACTAAGGAAATCGAAAATAAGAAACGATTTTGGAATGTTCCTTATTATATTTGAAAGATTTTTTTTTATTTGCTGATTTTGTTTCTTACAAATTTTATTTTAATGTGAATTGGGGTCTTTTCTGTTTCTTGAGCAGAGCGGAGCGGTTGTCATTGACATGTTTGCCTTTCTGTTTACTTAACAACAGTTTTCAAGCTATTTTTTCTATATTCGTCCAGCCATCTCTCTGGAGGGTGGCTATTTTTAGTGTCCGTTATGAATCGCTGGAATTACATGAACTTTATCTTAAATATATTTTTCTGCAGACAGTTCGAATGTTAAACCAACGGAATTTAAAAATTTTATTTTATTTGTGCATTAAGAAATTTGAATATATTGACTAAAATTAAGATATGATTATCTATGTATTTACTCTTAATACATACAAGACAAATTTAAAATTTTGTATTTCTCGAACAGTTAAACTTATTTTCTTTTGTTTGCGGAATTATATATTTCAAAAAAAATTTTTCCATTGAAGTTTTTTAATATAGTATTATAGTATGACCACCTTTATTTTTTATAACACAATTAATATAATGTTGACATTGATTGTTTACCATCCATTATGAACTGGACTGAGTGTAGCCAATCAAGAAGATTTTGGTATTGTAAAAGGATTTTGTCAAGTAAAGTTTTTTTTTTTTTATAAATTCATTTTATTTGTGGAAAAGCATAACAATTTGGATTGACTTAAACTAGGAACTATTTCTAGAGATAGTTTTAAGAAAAAATAGCTTACTTGTATAACATGTTCATCTTATTGCAGATGATAAAAAAGAAAATACATTCCGTTCTTAACTTTATAAAATAGTTTCTGAATTTTAAGGATATTACACTTCAAACCTTGTTCACGATTATGATAAAAACTAATAGTCTAAATGTGGACTTAAACTAAGTTTTAAGAGAATAAGCGGTTGGTTGAAAATAGGAATTTGGCTCTGAATTTATCAGTTATTTTTGTAAGTCAACAGAGAATTTTAAATGCAGAGATTTAGTTGAATAATGCGAAGGTAGGTCTAGAACCATCACGAAATATTGTTTATGCATGTGTTGCAATTTGGAGGTATGAAACTTAGTGCAATCACCCCAAGACAGACATCCATAGAGCATAATGCTTTGGAATATTACCTTATATATAATAATTTAGTAAACCAACTTAGCTGTGATTTTCTATTTATAAACGGGTATAAGAGTTTAATACACATGTTGCATTTCTTTAATAGGTTATTGATATTCGATTTGAAATTAGCTTCCTGGTCAATGGGAATACCGACTCTGTTCTGTCTGTGGAAGGTTGCAGNACTAGCTTCCTGGTCAATAAGAATACCGACTCTGTTCTGTCTGTGGAAGGTTNGCTGTGATTTTCTATTTATAAACGGGTATAAGAGTTTAATACACATGTTGCATTTCTTTAATAGGTTATTGATATTCGATTTGAAATTAGCTTCCTGGTCAATGGGAATACCGACTCTGTTCTGTCTGTGGAAGGTTGCAGGAGAAAAAGATAGCTTGTACCTTTTCGACATTGAGCTTCTTTTTCCATTTTTGGTAGAATATCTTTTGTAAGATATTATCGCAATTTTATTCAGAATAAAATAAAGCGGTATCATCTTCATAGAATGCACTATGATAAGGGGTACTTATTGGAAAATGAGCTGTGTAGATTGAGTCAAGTTTTGGTCCAAGTATAGACCCTCGAGGAACTCAAGCAGTGATTGGAAATGGAATAGACGGTGTGCTATAAATAAAGACTCTGAAGAACTTATAAGACAGAAAACTTTGTAATTGTAATTGTAAGTTTAAACAGGAACAGGAGGATTCAAAAAAATTTTCAAGCTACATATAAGGGATTTTATCATTTCTTTTGTCACGCCATAACCGGGATTTAAGTTTCTCATTTTCGTTTGCTTGATTAATGAAATCTCTATTACTGCGCGATTCGGAGAATGTATGGTAATAGCACTAATTTTCAGAAAACAATTTAGCTTTTAATAGTCTAGTTATAATGAACTACTTTATTGCAGGAATATTATTTCTTTTTTCTTTCTTTCATGCTTTAGAAAGGTTCCTCAGCGGCGTTTATGAATTTTTGATCACTATGACATCTAGTTTCTAGTGGTTTTGAGAAATGTTTTTTTAGCGTTAACTCAATTTTATTATGATACCTCATCCTGCTGTGGAAATTTCTTCTTTAAATTAGTTTTATAATATTTTCAGGAAGTTCAGAAGAAAAAAAATTCTTTATCATAATTTTGGGAACTGCGGAGTCCATGGATTTCATTATATTTTGAGTTAATCATGTGAATGCTTCGTTGGTCTATATGATATTCAATAATAACGGTCTTTGTTTCTCGACGTATTTGGTCATGTATGATTAAAATTGTTTTCAATTTCCAGTTTTAAAATTATATTGGAAAAAGAATATCAGTGTTCTGGAAGATGGATAAAGATGCAAAAATATTTCCGCAAGCTTCGGCCCTACAAGAATTCCATAATTTTCTCACATTCGTAAGGAAATAAGACGTTTAATGTCTTTCTGAAAATGAAATTTGAGTTGATAAGAGGTTCTGCCATCAGGAAAATATACAGCTTTTATATTGAAATGTCCGCATCCGGATTTCAAAGGAGTATACAAATTCGCAATCCCTTTCGTAGAAACTTGCGACACTTTCTCAATATTTAAATTTGTTGTTGTTATTGTTGGGATAGTTGTACAATGATATTGTTCCAAGTTTTAGAAACCAAAGAAACGTCAGTGCGATTTTTTACTAAATAGTGAAACAATTCAATATGTTCGTTTACGATTCCTCGACAGTTCCAGAAAATTACTTTCAATTTGGAAAATTTAGTCATTTTTTTGGGTATAAATACTTCACTGCCAGTTTCCGTAGTACATTTAGAATTAGATAGAAAAATCTCTGATGCTATTTAGAATTATATAGGCGTGGTTGTTGAGTTACTTCAAACGTTTACTCTGTGTTTTCGTCAACGGAAAGATGTGCATTCTTGTAATATTTCGATCGGTGAATTGAATGACTGATGAGTATTAACAAGTCGGTTTTGAAATAAAATGAAAGAGCACTACGATTTTTCTTCCATCATCCCTAACTCTTCATTTTTAATCCATAGCATCTTTATCATTTAATAATTGTTGTTGTCAAATAATTAAAACAATTTTATTCATTTTTTTGCAATTCGTTTAAGTATTATTTTTTGATTTAATTGGCCATAAAATACTCAGATATATTGCAGTCTTGTCATGTTTTTGCTATTTGGTGCCAGATAATCATTCCTATTACAAATGTTTCGTAGCATCTGGTTTCCCAGATTCAGTTTTCCTCTTTTGCGACTACCACCGACTGGTTGGGAACACACCGTACGAAGTGATTCTGACTCAATCATACAAAAGTTGTGACGTAGCTAACGAAGTCGGTAGATTATACATCGATTGAATATATCGACATCGCCGTAGATTAATGCATTTAAGTAAGGGGCTTCATATCATACCAAAGAGAACAAATGCAAATCCCCAGATGCAAAATATAAGAGTTCATGAAAGAGCAGTATGCGGCTATTAAACATTGTTCTAATTTTATATGTGAAAAACTTCATGGTTATGACTCAATCAAGTCAAGCCTTACAGTAAAAAGTACTCCTNTCATGGTTATGACTCAATCAAGTCAAGCCTTACAGTAAAAACTACTCCTTTAAAAGTCACTGCATAAGCATTTTCTGAACTCTTCAACAC
>JXOS01015381.1:0-18292 GCA_001015075.1 Cirrula hians
CCGATAGATTGCTGAAGCCAAGACTTGCACTAGGATGGAATGACTGATTTAGTTAGTATTTTAAAATCTAAATATACCCAACATTAAATAAGTTTCAGATTATATTGATCTTTAAATAAATATTTGAAAAGATAGCCGAGATTGCGCTTAGCTATCCATTATCTCATATTCTGCCCATGAACACTGAGAAATTAAAATTTTATGGCATTACTCATACAGCGCGTAGTGCGCATTTGCTGACTGGCACACAGTCTAGGCATGCGCTTAAGTCAGTCTTGCAGACACCTACTCTCCCGTAGACTACGACAATTTATCGCTTTTTAAATTAGTCACGCAACTATTAAGCATTGTTCCTTTATGTTTTGCCATGACGCGTGCTCCAAATGTGTCAAAGCCATATCATCGCTTGGGCCTGTCATCAATATGCTCTAAAATATCACTTACATCAACCACGCAGTGTCGCCGTACAACTTGCAACGCTTGAGGTAGTCAGTAATTACTCTGAACATTAATCAACATTTTCAATGCTCGAAATAAAGTACAAGATTGCTCAATTTAAAGAAGTGATAGCTTAGCTCTGCAACTTTAAGACATTTTCCAGAATTACGGGCGTGTGGGTGCAAAGCATGTGTGGCTCAAAACAAAAGTAAGCTCACGCGTCGCGTGTGCATGCCAATGTTGTATAATGTGCATAGGCACACTGACTTGCAGCAACAACAAAGCGCACATACAACTAGCTGCAGTCAATATGGTGTGTGGCGTGGAGTCATAAGCTGCTGGTGTTTATCGTAATAAGGCATTATGAGGGGGATTAAAGAGCAAATCAGTCACTGGGAAAAATGCATTATAAAAAATATGTGGAAAAAGTGTTTGGAGAATGTGTAACAAATCTATAGGAAAAACTCTTTCTATATAAGCTACATGCGACACTTTGCATTGCATAGCAGTGATATCATGCAATCAGCGCGAAAAATCGGGTTTTGTATTGAACGATTTTTTTCGAATTTCCTTATTCGCCTCGTAATACAGTCAATTGAACGAGTTATAGGCAGCAAGGCGGCCATCCAGCTAGTAAACTAGGCACAAAGTGTGTGGAAGTGTGTCGCTTTGCGGTGCATTGAAACAAGTATCTATGTATCTAAAGTGCATTGTGCTGATAAGAGGCATGATAAATGCATTTCAAGCGCTTGTAAGTTTACTTATTGCTGCTTGCATGAAATTTTTTAAACTCCATGTGCTTGTTGCTGTTGCCTTAGGAGTTGCTGTTCATATTTTTATATAAACGTTGTTGTGCTTTTTATATTGAGTTATTGATTTTGTAAATTTTTTTTTCTTCTTATTTTTTTTTTTTTATTTGCTATCTATCCGCTTGTTTGCATTTAATCATATTTACGATAAAGTCATAAAAATTGTTCTAATTTGATTTCTTTATGTTTTTATGACTCAAATATTTGCTGGAAAATTAATAATAAAGACAAGCAAATCAACACAAAAACAAGAAGAAACAATACCAACAACAACACTCCATGTAGGAAATTCAAAATGACGCACAGAAATCTTTAAAGATATCTTTAAAAATTAAATTTTTCATTTTTAAATTTTTTCATTTTTAGTCTTTATTTTTTCTTTTTATTTAAGTGTACTTATTTATGACACCCGCGTCCATTATAAATTAATAAAAAATTGTCTACAGTCAGAAAATGACGTTTAATAACTCATAATATGCTCTTGATAATTTATTGCATTTGATAAAGTGATTCCCGCCAGAAAGTGTAAATACTTCAATGTCTTGACTAAAATACAAAAACTACAGCAAGTATGAACATATAGAAAACTTCAGCACAGAAGCAGTATTTATAAAAATGTCGAGTAAAATCAGTTTCTTCAGGAATCTTTAATACGAAATCTTTAAGCAACTTCAAGAGAATGTGAAGCACAAAGGCCACCTTTGATTAACTAAGATTTTATACCCATATGTCATGGATTGGGGTTCCATGGGGTTGTACAAAGTATGTAAAGGAAAGTATGTATAGGAATTTTAATTTTCGACTATATATTTTTGGGGAAATATTCCTTGCATCGAAAAAAGAACGGCGAAAACCCGATGTATGTCTATCAAGTTTGGGACCGTGTCAAAACGATCAGTAATTTCAGTTACCGCCCATAGAACATAGAAAAAGGAAGAATTTTGAACCAATCAATCATTTCAGTTAACCCCTATAGAACATTTAATTCTAATTTCACGAAACTTAGAATATAATCCAAGTGTTTCATCGAAGCATCCGTAATTCTGAATGGAAGTATTTTTTGGTCATTGGCATAGTATTATATAATTTTAACATAATCAGTCACTAACTTCGGGTACTTTCAATAGACATTTTTGCCCCTATTGCACGGAAATAGACATAAACTATTATTTTTTACCCAAATTGGTCCGGTTAATCGGAAATTACTAATTAATTATTATAAACTAATTTTATATTCTCGTCTTTAAGCGAAATCACGTAATTATTTCGGCAACCTGCTGAAGTTGGCTTACTGTTATTTCTTCTGAAGGCGGGTAAGTGCCATGTACCAAGAAAAGTAACTGAAATTATGTATGGAAGCATTTTTGTGTGCTTAATAGAACTTTAGTGAAATCGTAAACAAATTTTGGTACCTCCCCTGTTTCACTAAAATCGGAATAAAAAGCAGTTGAAATCTAATTGCTGTCAATGGGTTTTTTATGCAATTTAATGAAAATTCAATGGAAATTAATTTTCATCAAAAAATATATTTTTATAAAATAGCTTAAAAAAATGTTCATATAGGAAGTTAAATTACTGGTTTTAAAGAAAATTGAATGCAAGAATCAAATAAGTTGTAGTTATTATTTAGTCGATTGTGACCGACTATTACATAGATTTTGTTTAAGGTTGTCGAAAGTTGTCTAAACTGTAAAGACTCCAGAGAGCTTGGCTAATGGAAGCTTGACACCGGTTTGATTTTGAATTTGAGATTTATTAACCAATTACGCAAATTTTTAGAGCATTCTAAAGTCCTTATTATAACCAGGCATCAGCAGTCTTCCCAATGTGTTACAGCTTACGCCAAATTCAAAATACTTAGCGTTCAGATATCGTGCAATACCTGGTCATTGCAAAGCAGGGTTTACCTCTTAAGCGACTTCCACCTGAATCATCCATACGACGGATGTTAGCTCAACAGATTAATTGGTACATTTTAATTTATTGGACTATGTCAATATCGTCGCAGATTTCATAAAGCTTGTGATTCCACCGCCAATCCCATTCTCAATTCTTACAGTAAATTTAACTTACAGCAGGATTAACATTATGAGCGATGATTTTTATATTCTTGGTTTTGTTTTACGAAAGTGAAATCGCCTACTCAATTGTCACAGGAAAGAGTGTTGCTTAACGCCCCGGTTGATATTAAAATGGTCCAGCCTGTCTGTATCAAGCTTCAACAGGGATGTGATGGGAATAGGCATGGATCACTTTTTTAGAGTAAAAATCGTCAAAATGGTTCTATGTGTCGATGCTTTTCTTCAAATACCAAATTTCATTCAAATGGCAAAAGGTATTTAGGGGTCTGTGGAAAATATGTAACGGACAGATATTATCGTTTCTGACTACATGTTTCTTGTAGAGATATGCATTGAAACAGAAAGGTATCAAAAATATTTAGTTTTTAAAAACAAAAATCGAATAATTTCTTGTACCACCAATCGTTTCCTTGAACGTTAAAAAGCCATGGCTGTGGAATTAAATTAAAAAATTTTTGTTTGATATTATTTAAATTTTTGCAGGACTCCAACATTTGTGTGTAGGTCCATGAGTTATTTTAGTTCAATTGGCGATATCCACTTACAAAAGATTATAATGAAAAAATGTGAGGTCCACTATTAGGTGGAGTTTTAGAATGGAGTCTGAAGCTAATGTTTCCCTAAAATCTATAAAATTTAAATGAAGATGGCGGTGAATGTTGTTTAAAGAACAAATAAAAAAGGAAGAATTTTGAATCATGGGTATTTGGAATTCGATTCGACCATTTCTATGATTGATGCGGATTCGCTTGATAGTGTTGTCAAAGTATCGGCTAAAATTTCATTGAGTTTTTCAGAAGTAATTCTGCATAGCCTGCTGTAGTGTGTCATGTGTTGAAAGTGTTCGAGGAGTGGCGCAATAAGGAACTTAATTCGCAGTTTAGCTTCGCTTTTAATTAAATAAGATATAGCTCTTACTAAGAAGAAATGTTCAAGATTATCTAACGAGTTTTGGAAGAGATGTGTAGTTAAAATTGGACCACTCAACGTGAACAGACGATATGCATGCACAGACAATATGCATTGCCTTCATAACTGAATCGCTTTTATGCACAAATATAATCAATACAATTTAAATTTAATCAATTTTAGGAAGTGTTATTCTTTGCTTAAGTTGAAATCTTCTATTGGGAAATATGACCATTCCTTATTTCCTGATCGAGGCGAATGCTGTCCCATAATTAAGGCTTTTAAGAAATTCTCTGGAAGGTAAAAAAAATAAATTGTATTTAATTATTATAGCTATCCGTTACAGTCTGCGGGTATAATGGGGTTCCGCAAAGAATGATATATATGTTCTTGCGGACGTATTTTTAAATTGAAAAACAAAACAAAACAAAAGACATGCGAAGCTGCGATAACTCCAGTAGTTTGTCAGCTGGAATAATAGAACTCGATTGCGGAACATATTGTTGAACACATAAAATCAGGTCAAGTTGGACAGCTAGCAAATCGGTAAATAATTTCACCCCCCATTGGAGGTGTAATTACAATTTGACGGATATAAGCAATAAGCTCAGGATTTTAATCGCATGCTACTAAATTTCATATGAAAGCTTTTTTGAGTCATTGTTAAAATAGTTTTCAATTTGAGAGGAAATAGCTTCGAGTTCTTCCGTTCAACGTTTCCCCAAATTTAGCATAATGGACAGTTGTTAATTGCATCTGACTCAAATGTAGGATAGACGATAATTTGGATCATTGCACCAACAATGCTAAAATTGACTCATTACAACAATATTTTCGGACGTTTACTTCAAGTGTCACAGAAATTAACGTACATTTATCGCATATTTCTGAAATTAGGAATACTAGCATTTTCATTGCAATGGCATTATTCAATTTGAGCAAAATCTGTCAATAACTTCTGGGACGTCCCATCAAATTTTCCTCCTGATTTCACAAAAATTAGCCAGTTGTTTCCTTGCATGCACCTGATTTAGTCGTTTTTACGTATTTTTCATCACATTCTACAATTTGAAGGAAATTAGTCCAAAATGTCAAGTACTTCCCATATGCTTTTTAATCCTCAACTCCGTATACAGTGGCTATTTGTTTCATCGGAAGTAACAGCCATTTCTTACTCCTGTAATATTTAGATGCTTTCATATAGTAGTCGTGTTTGAAAGGTATCGGATAATAGCATGGATGCCAAGGGTATTATCGAACGTTACTAAATTTTTGGATTAATGCGTTTTTGGGATCTTCACATAATATTCTTCGATTGGAATAAAGACGTTCCATAACTTCAGAAAAATTGGAAAATGGAAATTAGGCGAATTCGAATTAGAATTATATATATAAGTTATAAAGTATTACAAGATTATTTTTTTACTTTTTATTTGACTATTAAACAAAACTGGATGATGAGTATAATGCCGACATTTGGGCCGAATTTTACATTTATTTTGTATATAAATGAAGAAAATTTTTTGTTTGGTTATAACTTGAGAGTTTCTTGGTGCTTTAATGATTGCAAATTGTTTTGAATGTTTTAAGATATTATTGATATTATTGCAATGTTAATTTTTTCGAATGTTAATATATTTTACTGTTATGTTAGGTTACTTAATATAACATTATTCTGTACAGGTGGATATTGTGCCATTACCATTCATTCCACTATTGTAGTGATGAAAAATATAACAGAGCAACTCTTATACGTGAAATGTAAATAACAGTATGAAGTAAAAGTGCGTCGCCGGCGAATGTACACGATTAACAGCCTTGCGCGCGTTAAAGGAAAAGGTGAAAATCAGGTAGCTGATACCTGAGCCAAAAAATAATGTATATATATATATATATTTTTTTTTTCTAAACACAGTTGCTTATGAAGTCAAATTATTATTATTATTTTTTTTAGAGAAATTATGTGAATTGAGACTAGTTTTCGGAGTTATTAAAAACAAAAAAACAAAACAAAAAAGATTTCATATATTAAATAGGCTACATTAATATTTGCATGGAAAATAATAGAAATATAAAATTAAGAGAATGCAATGAAATTTTAGCTGGAAAATGAGAAATCATTATAATTTAACATTTCAGGATTTGCAATAACTGATTAAGGTAAAAGCAAATTATTTAAATATTATGGAAAATATTATTTTGCTTTCATATGAGACTGTCTCGTAAATTCATATCAACTATTAGGGTATTTATAAAAATCAGTATTTTAAAAGAAAATAAAATGGCACATGCTTGCTGAGAAACGTTAACTTGCGAGGGAAATGAAAACGGAAACCGTTCTAATTTGAAAAAGCAGTTTTTTTCGCAAAAGCAAACAGAAAGCCAGTATAACGTTACATGCTTTGCCATTATATTTACAGCATGCTTTTGAGCTCCTACATAACACTCTTCATTTACGCGGCATTAATTGAGAATCGCAAAATCCCACGCTACAGTGCGTGCAACTGTCGTTAACATTGCCTTTCGCAGCTCACAGCCAATGTACGCAGCATTTACATGTCGTGTACTTGACAACAGCACGTACAGCAGTTTCATTGCTCTTTACAACAGAGCATGCGATTAATGTAACTGTTATTAGTGTTGTGGCAGCACTCTGCTGCTTTTGCGCTCGCCAACAACGGCAACTCAAATTATTCGCTAGCGAACCATCGTTCGGCGTGATACATACCGAGTAGGCAAGCGTCGCACAAGAGTTGTTTTTTCAGTTTTGTTTTGTTTTTGTACCGAGCGGTGCGTTCGTTCAACGTTGTTATTATTTACATTATATCCACAGGCAACAACAGCAAGCAGAGTGAATTTAGTTTGTGTGTGCATTTACGTTACGATGAAAGTATCGGTGTTGGGTATCGGTGTGTCGTGTCGGCTAGCTGTTTACGTTTGCACGTAAAATACACTTGAGTTTCTGCGCTGCATTTTGTGCTTGGTTGTGTGTGTGTGTGTGCCAGCGTGCGCATTATATTGTAGCTTTCAATTTACACAGATACGGCGGTGGTGTTACAGAACGGAAGCGGATGGTCGTACGTTCAATCGTTTACTTTGTATTGTCGTTGGCTCGGTCGGTCGGCTGAACGGTTTCGGGCTAAGCATTAAGGAACTTGAGTTTTCATAAATAGTCTCATCCTAACGTTCAACAAAACAACAACAATGTGCGCGTACTCAATGTAATGCAATAATAACGAAATTTGACAGAGTAATTAATGGAATATTGAAAAAAGAAAATTTCAAATATCTCGAGAAAACAAATATCGCTGGTGTTTGGAAAAATAATAACGAACGCGTGTTAGCTAACGTCGCCGCGTGTGGTTTAAATATATGAACGCGCATTTTACTTGAATGTTTGTGTTTCTCATCTTAGGATGTCAAGTGTGAGCAACAAATAAATTTCAACAAATAATATGCACTTTGCAAAAAACAAGAATTATATTTTGTAACAATTCAATGCCAGTCGCTATTAGCAGAGGTAGTAAAGCCAAACACAATCGAGTACACAGGCGGGTAAAGTGTTTGAATTTGCTAAATGCCAATTTCGGAAAAAAGGAAATCAAATACAAATATTAGTGAGCTGTGTGTGTATTTTCTCGCATGTTTGGCAAGACAAACAAATTCAAAAAAATGCACAAATTAGTCGATCGCAGTCGGGAAGCATATACTCAATGCCATGAATGCAAGCTAATTGAATGATCCGATTAATTGATTTAATAAAACTGTGAATAAATACATATACATATGTTCATATTGCCATTAAGTAATTTAGAAACTTTGATATAGCATTTTTAGTGTGTGTTTAACTGAAAAGTGTATTAGTGTGTACTATGCACAAATGCCTTACACATATTAGTGCAAAAAAATCTAATGCGCTCAAATATACAACAACAAATCTATCAATTTATATATAATTGTAGTGAAAGTAATAATTTGAAATATTCCAATAATCAATGATATTGGATATATGAGAAAATTGCATGTGGCAAGTGAATAACAGCAGCAAGATTTTAAAGTGATTATTCAGTAACCGTGGATTCAAGCAATATTGCACAAAAATTCCCAAAACAATCAACATTTTACAACATTTTTAAACTAAGGTGAGTGCAGTTCCATATTGTAGCCTGTTTGGTGCAGACAAAATATGAAAAAAAATAATATAGAATAAAAAAATGAAATGAAAAAAAAGAAATGAAAAATAAAATTTTTAAAAAAATAACACAAATTATTAAAAATTAAACAGAAAACAGCAACCCTACAAAATTTTTTATCTCATAATAACAAAAAAAATTTAAAAATAAAACTGTATAAGTATAATTTTATGTTTTTTGTGTGATCATAAAATCTGAATTTATTGAAAAAATATGAAACTGAAGTTTAAGTGCAATTTAAATTTTATAATATAAATTAAAGTAAAATGATTTAATAAAAATATTTTATGTATATTTTTTTATTTGCAACACTCGAACTGTAGTTTCTGCGTTGGTCTAGCTTGTAATAAACCAAAGTTTAATATTCATTTGTGATGTAATGTTTCAGCGAATTCTGTCGTCCCTTTTGTCTAATACAAAAATTGAGTACAATTAGAAATAATTGGAATTATTATGGCATGATTAACGTTGAAAAAGCAAAATTTATTGACTTCGAAATTAATTTCAATTTAATTAATAAATAATATATTGTGCCTTCATGAGGCAAAGCTGAGCATCGTTCTGAATACAGTCAGTTTTTATATGAACTTGGAATAATAATAAAAATAATTTAGATATATTTTAATTTATACTAAATAAAGTACCAAACTCAAATGAAGGCAACTATTTTTAGTTAGTTATTAAATACTAAAAGATTGTGATATTAATAAAAATATTTCAGTCGTCACTGATGGATGGGCTCTGATCAAACAATGCTTAAAAATTAATACTAAAAATGGAATAAACAAATCAACATATGAAAGTAACCGATCTGAGGTCATTCTACTTTTGTTCGGTAATGACTGTATATGCACTCGATTGCTTCCACTACTTATGGATACGACGCATAATGAAAACTATAATAATTAATAAAAAAAATAATTCATGAAATTCATAATAAATAACTAAAATCAGAATGCTTTTTTTTAGTTATTACAATGCTCTGGTGTAAATTAAAAATTTGCCACACGCCGTATTCAATTAAAAGAAAAGTAAATATCTAAGTTGTCTTTGAATTTTTGTAGAGTTTAGCATATTTATTTTTCGAAATTAAATTTATATTAAAAATTCAAGTTCAATAAAATAGTAACGAATACGTTATATCAATAAATATAATATTATAATATGATTATAATATTAGAATATGAAATAATTTATATAAAATAATAAGCAAATCACACAATAATCAATGTTAAATTAAATTAAAATTAAACGTAAAAAAAATTGTATTAACTTATTTAACAATAAGGTTAAATAAAATAAGAGAAGCAGTGATTAAAGCATTTCGTTGAAATAGGAAAAAACCTACTAATTCCGGAAAGTTTTATTCAAAAAGATATATCTCTTAAGAATTTTTATTTCGTCAGTTTCGTCAAGTAAAGTGATTGCCAATATATTAGTGTAGCAATGAATTCTTTTCAGATACTTTTCACTAAAATAATTAATTTCTTGCTTTATGAAATTTATATTCAAGTCCTTATAAATTGCGCTATTAGAAATGTACCAATGTGTATTAGTTATTTGTCTTAAAGTTTTTGAATGGTATTGTATTATATCTGTTTTACCCCATAATTGGAAGCCACAAGTCCGAATAGGTTTGATTCAATACTTATTCAATATAAACTCAATTCCTTCCGTTTTGCTTTGAGTTATGCTTGTACGTTGGTTTCTCATCTAGGTGAAGTCCGAAGTTTTTACCGAAGTAGCTCTTTGAATGGCCAGGTTATTTAAGAACTCATTTGGACATTCACGCCAATTGAATGAAAATGTTATATGATTGAAATTTTCACTGTTAATTTTAATATTCCAATTCAAAAGCCAAGATTCCGTGGAAGCTATATTTTCATTGTTATTAACAGCAATGAATGGTGTGTGGTCGGCACAAATTGCAACAGTAACACTTTCACATACTAGCATTTCCGCTGTATAAAGGGAATTTGGCAGTCGACTTAAACACTGCCCTTAGGGAGTCCCGCTTTAATACTTCAAATGGCAGATTTTTTAAGATAGTAATTCCATACAAAATTAATATAAAAAAAAAAATTAATAAAATAATTGAATTGCAAAAAAAAATTACAGTAATGGATTATGAATTTAAATTAAATAATTAATTTATTTTAGTTATTATTAAATATATTTTGTTTATGAAAATATTTAAATAATATTTGCTTGATAAATAATATGTTGATTAAGCGTAAATCAATGAAACATTCGCAGTAATGAATTTTTAATCTTAGTGAATTAGTTATTTGAGTTTATAGTTAATTTGGACTTACGAGTATTTTGTTTATTAATGATAAAATTTAAATAACACAAACAATGTTGGTGAAGTTTTTCATTTAGTTCCATTCGTCAAACGCAGCATTGCCTGGGTCACAGAATGAGCGCCAAAGGCAGTTTCGATCAAATCCATTCAAAAGCCAACTTGCATTAACAGTTTGTCGACAAACACTGCAGGGAATGCACTCCTAATCATTTAAAGAAAGTTTAACTTAGAAGATATTTGAGTTAGCGCCAACTATCGCACTTGTGCAGTGGCTTGAGAGTTTACGCGGTATTTTAGTAGTTTGATACATTTTCCTTTAACTTTTATCTGCTCTGCTATGCTCGTCTGATCATTACGCATAAAAAATCAAATATCTTGACTAAGTGATCGTGTAAAGATATCGTACCGTTTTGTTACTCATTCTAAAATTGATTGAAAAATTAATAAAAATAATGTTAAAAAAATAAAACAAGAGATATAACAAAAATAAATAAATCTTGAAATTTACAAACCATTTTCGGGGAAACTGTTTTTAAATACAATCATTTTGCAGACAAATAATTTAAAATTTCATGGGGTAAACAAACATTAAAGAGTTTTACACAAACATTTTTTAATGTATGAGCAACACAGTTTCATTAAAATACTAATTTATAAATGTGTTGAAAATCATCACGATGAGTAGGTACTAGGTGTAACTACACTTTCTTTAATATGTCAAAGACAAAGGTAGTCTGTTTGTAGGAACTTTTCCATATAAAATATATATATATATATATATATATATATTCATCAGTACGATTGAAAATAAAAATATTGTTTTGTATTTAACTAAAATGTTTACACGATAACCGAAAAAAAATATATTTTTTAATGAACTTATCAAATATCATCGATTAAAAATTTGGTGATAGATTTATTTTGAATAAAAAAGTGGAAAAATGTAAACGAAAGACACGAATGACACCAACTTCCGTGTATGGCTGTGATATTGGATATGTATGAATTTTAATGAAAAAATGTGCATTGCAAAAATCAATTATATTAAATTACTGAATAACTATCATACCTACTCAGAAAATGGTCATGATATGCAATCAAAACTTTAATATAATTACATATGTCGCCTTTCAAATCGAAATTTGCTAATGTATAAATTTTATGCCAGATACGTATCACATATTTTATATAACTTTTTGAATCATATGTTTAATGTTTGTAAACAAGTAATACAGTTTTAAAATTTAATATTCGACCAATGATAAAAATAGAAAACGACAAATTCAAAAATTTCAAATTTTGTGATAATTAGAACAGTAATATAAATAAAGAACCAAGAAAAGAAAAAAAGTTTTGAAATCAACTAATAATCATTAATTTATAAAATTTTTCATTGATGAGATGTTTAATCTGTATATTTTTTGTGTTAACAACCTCGTTTTAAAAATCCATAAAATTTGTATCTAATATTTATAATACTACTTTGAAAATACTACGAATATTTGTTTGTTTATCACACGGCCAACCCCAACAGTTAGATACGCGGTAATTGGTAATTCTAGCAGAACTCGTTCTCTCTAAAGAACGGACTGAAAGACTGATCAAATCAATATGCAAACGTATGACGAAAACTAATATACACTTTACGAATTTCATTGGTGACGTGTTGAAAAAGATGGAATGTTTTTTTATTTGTAGATCTTTTAAAAATACTGCTGCGCTCAACATTTAACTATTGTAAGGAAAATATAAGCTTTACTGAAGAAATTGCATTGGAATATTAAATGCCAAAATCTGGTAACATGATTTACCCTATAACAAAATTATTTTTTAGGGAATTCATTCATTTAGGCTATTGCTCTTTTATGGACACCACAAATATTTTATTCTTATGTTGGTAATACTGTTAGTTATATCTGTGTCAAATTGTATTTGAATGTCGTCATTAGTCATATGGTTACGCTTGTGTTTTCTAAACGACTAAAAGTGATGGCAATTTTTACAATGTCTGACTTTGCTGAGCAAAGAACCGTCATGTGTGTTTCCAGCTGCGGAAACGTACGGAATGTTGCAGCAGGCATTCTGTGAATCGACAACGTCAGAGTAAAATGTTTATGAGTGGTACTCACACTTCGAAGAAGGTAGAGAACGTGTTGGTGACTTGGAACGCTCCGGACGACTATCAACGTCAACTGATAGGCAACACGTAAGGATTTTGCGCTAAAAAATCGTGGATTGATAATTAAAGCCCTTCTCAATATAGTTGGAATTTCAATTAGATCAATTTGAACAATTCCGAAGGATCATTTGGGCCTTAGAAAATTCGCATCTCGTTTGGTGCCAAAAACACTTAATTTCCTGGAAATAATTCGTGATTTTTCCACAACCGCCTTATTAGCCTGATTTAGCTCCATGTGGCTTTTGGTTATTTCCCAAACTCAAAAGACTGCTCTGGCGACACCGCTTTAAATATATTTCAGAGATTCAACGTGAATCACTGCGTGCTTTGAAGGCTATACCGGAAATGACTTTTTGGCATGCTGCGAGGAATGGAAGAAACGTTGACATATGTATATTGTTACAGAGGGGGAATACTTGGAAGGGGATGTATTTGATTTGGATGAATAACTTATAATTCATTTTATAACAAAACCCACCTTTACTGAACACAATAGTATATAGGGTAGGGTAAAGAAAAAAAAAACCATTTCGTGAGCTTCATAATTATTTTCTCCTAGTACCAAATATTGCATTGTATATACCTTTTCATATGCATCAATTTGTTTTCTATGAAAGTGACTTAAAAGATTTTTTCTTTAAAATAATATACTCGTCCATATAAGGTACTTTATAAATATATTCGCTTTAAAGATTTAAATTTTGAAGCGTTATGATTTCATGCGACATAATCGGCGACCGCAATTATAAATGCAAATTAAACGAAAATAATTCATCACACTGTAATTATAATATTTACAGAAATTAACATACATAAACAATTACACTTTGAACAGTAAATAGCGGGAGCAACACCAACTCCAAAAATAACAGAAAACAATGTGCATAATAATTAATTGGAATAAAATATAAAAATATAATTCTCATGCTGTGGTTTGTGCTTAGCCAAAGACAGCAATAGCTACAATTTAATTGCAAAACATTTGTTTGCTTTTCAAAATTATTTATCAAATAATACTGCACCAACAACATTCATTCAGCATTTAAAGAAAAATGCACATCGTTATTAAATTTAAATATAGTGCAATCATGATATTCGTTATAAATTGAACAATCATATAGCAAGTTCTCAAGCATAAATGTATTATTATTTTTTGGATTTAAGAGCAATTTATTTTTATACACAAAATCAGATAAACGGCAGAAATTAATTTAACCGAGTGTAGATACTTGAACAGTTGTTATGTTGTAAAGATAAAATACGCAAGATAAGCAGTGAGTGGTTTGTTGTGTGTGATGCTACAAATCTCAAATAAAAAGGCAAGAAAAATTAATTAGAATAATTTATGATTAAATTAAATATGCTGCATTAAATATGCTTGGATTTTACTAAAAAACGAGGAAAAAATAATTGCAGTAGTCTGTATTCAGTAATGTAGTAAAAATATAGCATGCTACAAGTGCATACCACGGTGTCTAGCAGCTATTATTAAAATGTTTTTCTAGTAAATCGTATAAACAGTTAATGGTCATTTGTAAAGATATTAAGCACGAAAAATAACTAATTTAATATGAAAGTATAAGCCATGATTAAAATGCATTGTAATGCTTTTAAATACATAGTTTAACGGACAATTAATGATCAGCTAATATTAATAATGAGCGAGCTTTTAATCATGCGCAAAAAGTTGAGCTAAAAGAAATATTAAAAGACAAAAGTGATTTGAATATTTTTCATATTTTCCGTAAAAAAAACCCACTTGATGTTTGTGCTGTAAAAATTATTTTAAAAAAAGTGAGAAAGTAACACTCGGATTAGACCGACAGTGAGTACACGTCATTTTCAATATGTTCAGTATATCTGTTCTGTACAAATGTGCTCAACATCCTTTTTTCAAATCACAAAGGTATATTGCTGGTATATCTGAGTTTTAATCAATCATGTTCATTTGTGTTGCAAGGATTGATTATAATTATGATAATTCAATAAAAAATTTCGTTTAACTTGATTAAATTCCTCTTTTCTGACCACATAGATGTACTCGAAGTACTCCTGTTTATCATCCCATATGCTCATTTTTGGTACACACCCTCTTTTGGGACCAAATAGGGTGAGTGGAGGTACCTCTGAATTTCAACCAATCTTGCTTATTTTTGGTACAGTCAGTAATCATATTTATGTTTACTTAATACAGACATTTTATAAAATTTAAATGTTAAGCGTGGATAATTCTGCATTCAAATCTCTATTCCGAAAATATAGGTGTGCTTGAGATACCTATGAATTGCATCCAATCTGACTTATTTGTGGTAGACTTATTCAATATATTTATATTCACAAAATGCAGAAATTTTATAAAATTCAAATGATAACTGTGGGTAAATCTGTATTAACACCTCTATTCGGAACATATGGGTGTACTGGAAGTACCTCTGCATTTCATCCAATCTTGCTCATTTTTGGTACACTTATTGAATATATTTATGTTCGACAATTCAGAAATTTAAAAATATTTAAATAATAACTGTGAGTAATTCTACACTAAAACCTCTATTGAGATCATATCGGAGTACTAGAGGTACCTCTGATTTCTATTCAATCAGGACTATTTGCCGAACACATTTATTATTATGAATATCCACCTAATAACGATTGAATTGCATTGTGAAATACGAACTCTTACGTCTCCAGTAGAGAACAGGCCCCAATTTTGAGTAAAGAGGTGAAGTTTCGTGTATTGGTCGGATCTTAACCAAATTCGATCCAACACTTTTCCCTAGAATGTGTGTACCGAAATTTGTAAGTCCACCTTAATTCCTTCTTTCTAGTTTTTTCTTAGGGACGGACGGAGACGTGGTTTGATAAATTTCTGCTAATTATTACGGTGTACATTTTGATAGGTCTCCGATCACTCATTCTGGGTGTTACAAACCTACCATCAAAACTAATATACACTTTGCCAATTTCGTTGACGACGTGTCTAACAAAAAACTACTTCACCAACATTGATTAAAGGCTTATATTAACGAAATTGCTGAGTAAGTACTGCGTGGAGAAAAGCAATTTTTGCATGATGGCAAAAAACAATACCTTTAATAGCGTGTCTTATGAGACGTTAAAATATAAAGCTCATTGTAAGCCGCGTTTCGCGGCATCGCAGTGGTCAGTCATTTCATTTGATATAGCTGAAATTATGTTTATTTGCGAACTTTTGGTAAAACTTATATTTACTTCTTAATTATTAAAAATATTTTAATTCGCTAAAATAGCATCTATTTGAATGCTTAGCGAAGTATTCGCTTTTCAATGGAATTCCAAAGTTTGATGAATAATTAAATGTCTAATATTGTTTGCTTGAGTCAGCACAAAAATGTATTGGTCGAGAAGAGTGAAACCGATTAGGGCTTATGCTTCATGACCAGCATATGTTCAAAGCGTTGCGAATCATCATTGATAATTGTTAGCAGCGATTTTAGAAAATTTTGTCAATATTGTAATAATAATGCATTTCATCTAAGTCACGGCTGTGACTCATTAAATAATCATTCAGCTTAGCAATTAATGATATTAATATGTGTTTAAAACTCCCTAAAATTTTTGTTGTGCGCTATACTTGATATCGTTTGATACAAATGCATATGGGTGCTCAGGTTTGCATGCGATATTTTTATTAACTCACAGTTTCCTTTGGATGAGTCGTGCTTTGCATAGCCGCTGAACAAACTCTTAAGCTAACAGGTTGCTGTTGGCAGCTGCGTTCGCAGTGAAGTTGTACCTTCGCCCTGCCAACCTACGCAACGAAGTCATTGAAAACTTAGCCAATTTCCAAACCACCAGCCATCACGAAGTTGCGCCATTGTTATTTGATGTTATAGTCTAAATTTTCTTATTAATTCGTTGCAAAAAAAAACAAGCGAACTGCTCATAATTTAATAAGCCACCATATGCCACGATTTGGTGCTAGCATTGCATCCCCTGCAAGTAATTGTCATGATTTCTATAAGAATTTTCAAGTGCGCCTTTTGTTGTTTCATTTCGTGCTATTTTCTTGTTGCCTTGCCAGCAGCTGTTGGCAGTTTATTTATTTTGTAATGTTTGCTCAACTACTTATCGGATTTGTTTGTGATTTTATTTTATTATTTAAGATTGCTACTGTTTGTGTTGCAATTCTTTTTATATATTCCTCAACGCTGACATAGTAAAAAATTTTAATGCAGGCGCAGACCGTGACAATTGGTCTGAACGTACCTTTTATGGGCACATTTTTTTGTTTTTTTGTATAGCTTGTCTCCAAATAAATAGAGATAAAATTTAGGCAATACGAACTTTTGTTTGCAAATTTGTTTGACATTAACTTTTATTTCGATTAAATGCGATAAGCATTCAAAATGTTTTGGGGATGCCATANAACTTTTATTTCGATTAAATGCGATAAGCATTCAAAATGTTTTGGGGATGCCATAAAAATTAAAAAAATAATGCGTTCACTCTATGAAATACATGAAAAGACGCAGAGAAAGCGAAGGTACCCAAGCCGAACCAAAGGAATGTATTAAAATCAGTTAAATAAAAATATCAAAGCTAAACCTGTCATTCCATTGGGAACTGCTTAAGTGAGGCTTAAAATCCATAATTGCCAAAGGCTGTATTAAGCCACGTGATTTTGCTTCAATAAAATAAAGCTTAAAGTATTGTTTACATTTTTATTTTATTTAGCGATGCAAATACACTCCAAATCTCAGAATTTTGAACAGAAGCACTTTTGCAATATTATGCTATGCGATGTACACTGCCACATCACATGCTCACAATCCTTTCAACAATCTACGAACTTTTAATTTATTCCTCTTTTTTTTTACTTTTGATTAATCCCAACACGTTGTCTTAAAAAACAAAAACCAAATATTTTAAAATGAATTTTAACATTTAGTTAATAATCAAATGCCCAGATCAAATTTTTCTGTTGTGTCAATTTAGTCTGCTATCGGCCAAATATCTCATTGCAATAAAATTCGCTACCGTATCTGTTTTGATAATTATAAAATAAACAATTGCAGAGGATGAACCATTATAAAAACTAAATGCAAATCCTGGCAATATTACTTGTATAGCGAATCTAATATTTCAGAAGTTTAAATAGATTCGAATGTTGAAATAACATTAAATTTTCACCAGTAAGCAGGGACATTATAATTCCATTCATCAAAACCCATATTTCCCAAGATAATGTTGATAATTTTCATATTTTTTCTTAAAAAATAATTTCATGGTTAAAATTTTGTATATCTGATAAAGCATAACAAAATATTTAAATATATTTTATAATAATCAAAATATATATTTTAAACAATTATTATATATATATATATATATATATA
>JXOS01015395.1:0-12211 GCA_001015075.1 Cirrula hians
ATGTATCTGACCAATATTTTGGATAAATCCACCAGCAGTCGTTTTGAGGCAAAAATATGGATCAATTAAACCATGAATACGGATACAGCTTGGTAGAATTCCATATATTCGATCTTATTATGAACAGTCATGAATTTTCTACTGATCCGATAAAATTCAAAAGTGCCAAGTGGATCAAGGGCTTATCGTCAAATATGTCAAAAATTTATTTATCTATATACCTTTGTATATGACTTTAAGTTGACACCGATAAAATCAATTTTCAAAATGGGCGGAATCGGATTAAATTTGAAGTTTCCTACTACATGCGTATATCGACAAAAAGACTATTACATAGTAATTAATCCCAAAATATCATCAAAACTCAATGGAAATTCCACATTGCTCTGAAATTGATATTATCTATTTATGATTCAATAGTAAATTCCTTCGGATGATATTCAGGTGCAGTGCTATCTTGTAAAATTTTAAGATTTTATGCCTAAAGCAATGTATGTCAATGGAATTTCGAAAAAAAGGTGATACAGATATTATAAATTGGATTAGATAAACTTGAAAGGTTTGGGTAAATTCTGGACTAGCCCCTTTATATTAATTTTTTCCTTATAACAGAATCCATCGCATGTCTAATAGAGAATTTCTGAGATTCGAAAAAGAAATAAGCAATTGGTAATTGAAACAACGTTGATAGTTTAAAGTAAAGAAGAACCAACATGTGTGTGAAACATCGCATCATTTTGAGGCATTGTGTACCACACTGTCGGCCTTACCCGTATTTTAATTCCGCACTGGTATTTTTGTTTGTTTTGCAATATATTGCAATTTTTATCAGTATGTTTGTGTGCATGTTTTCGGCTGTTTTTTTTTTTGTACTTGTGGTTGGTTTTGCGCATTACTGTGGATATTCGCTAGCTTGATGCTTCAATGGCAGTGGACATCGTAGGGATAGCCGCATACGCCAAATGGTAAAAAGGGCATTAATGCGGTTTAATGCACAACATTTGAGCACACAGAGCAACCGGTACATTATTCGAATGCGCTTGTTGTGCGTTGTCACTACAAGTGTCGTTGTGTGTGTGCTCGTCCGTTCGGTCTAGCAATGCCACTACCTGCCCCAGAGTCGGTGCGAGAGTGTTTAGTGACTTTTTCGTTATTTAAACTTTGCAATTATTTCAAGGATATTTGTGCTACCCATTTCGCGTTCGCTATAAATTTTTGTGTTTACCTCTTTTGTTTTCATTGTTATTTTCTTTATGCAATAACATATTACTTATTTAATATTTAAGCTCAATTTGGTTTTCGCCTTAATTTGGTTGCCTGATGTGCTCTGGCTCTTGGTGACAATTAACTGACACGCTGTTTGGTTGTATGTCGCTGTCCTTTGGATGTGCGCTTTGTATGGAGTTGCGTTTTGTATACAACCCCTGTTGTTGCTGTAAACGTATTGTACTTGTCACATGAATACCGGAAAAGTGTTGTAAGAGCACAGCAATTGACTTTTGAATTGTCCAGCCATTTTGTTCTGAAATCCCGAATACTTTTTGTTCCATATGCTACGCTCTTAATATTTTCTTTTATATGGAATTTGTTGTTGTATAATTTATTCGATTTTTTTTAAAGATTTCTTTTGTGTGGCTGTGGCTGCTGTTGCATTGAATTACTAAAACAATGTGTTGCTTGTGCTCTTTATGGTTTGGGAGTAGTCAGCTGTATTATTACCTAACATTTCATGTGGCTGCTGTTGTTGTTTGGTACTTGACTGTCTTCCTCCCAGCAATGTGTTTCGAAAAAATGTGCAAAAACTAAGAATAAAGCTCAAAGCATCGCTGTTTGAGCGCAGCAAAAAGGTATGCACTGAGCCATTTAAAATGTATGGAATTTTTGTCATTATGCAGTCGGTTGTGGTAATATTTTTACTCGCATTCGGTGCACAATTAATTTTCATGTTGTTTAATTAACGGATTATATTTTGTATAATTAAAAATAATGTTTCTAAGTGTCTAAGAACAGAAGGAAGGCAGAATTGTATGCAAAAGGAATTAACCGAAATGTTCGTAAACAAAATTTAAACGTTTTTATTTTTATACCATCAGTCATAGACTGAGCGAATTCAGTTTATATCTTCAAATACCTCCCATAAAAAGATGATGTGAGCATGCAACTACAATTTAAGTCCCCTGCGATTGACTCTCGATTTCAAAGGCATTAGAATAAAAGTCTTTCATCGCATGCTACAGGAATGTGGCATGGGTCATTGCCAAAATATCTTAAAACTTCGACCAATTTTATCAATCTTCAATCGGTAGAAATCCGTGTACTCGCCGTAGTTTTTATGCAACGGTTCTAGTTTTTAAATTTAAAATTACCTATAAATATCTCCTCTCAGGAAATGAAATGAAGCATATCCTTCTATGAGGAATTATTCCCTTCAGGCAACCTTATCTGATATGGGCCAATTTTTAGCACCTTAATGGGTTATTTTGATATTATCTTAATTACCAAATTGTAAACGTAATTGTAGCCGAATATCAAATACAGTATTTCAACTAATTTTGGGATGCAAGTTTGGAAAACGTTGTATGTACATTTTAATGTAAGTCTTGAATTTTGTGGCGATTTTAATCAAATCGGTGTATATTTTGATTTTTTAAAATTTGACCATTCAATTTTCTTTGATATTGATCAAAGTTTAAATCTTTACATACCAATACTTTTGATCATAGTTTATAACACTATATTGACATGATCACCATCCCCTCAAGTTTTGATCTAGCTATGTCCGACTGTCGGTGTGTTTCTTCGTTTATACATCTGATTTTAAATCCGTTTATCTGCGGACCTAATCAGCTACCACTTAGTAAAAACTCGAACGAAGGGGTTATGAGAGCTCTACCAAATTTGGTCGTAATTGTATTTTTTTCCACTTTTTTGTACAATTAGAAATCGGTGTTTGGGACCGAACTTATTGAAATGCTTACTTAAAAATACAGGCTCGAAACTAAATTCAAATTAAAACCAGTCTTTACCGATTTGAAGAGGACTTTAAAATAATGTATGCTCTTAGTATGCTTTGGTCGAGATGATAAAAAAAAAATTTAAATTTAAAAGAAAGTAAAAAAAAATATTTTTGTACGTGGACTATTCTCTTAGAATTTCTTTTAGGTCAAAATCATTCTAAAGTTGACAATGCGTGTATGTAATTGAATAATACTTTTCACTTTCAGCAAGGTTTTAAGTAAAGTGAGATTTTAATTGGAAATATAGCTTCGGGTCACTAAATTAAATAAAATTGAAACAAAACTATATTTATTTGCTATTTGTAACAATTGATAATTGTGAAAATATCGCATAATATAAATGCTGCTCAGAGTTTTGTATGGTAGGACTTTGAAGCTGAGGGGGAAAATGATATCAATTGATTGGAGGGTTTAAATACGAAAAATGGAACACAAACAAATCAGCGATGCCAGTTCCATTATTCCAGAGAAACTTTGGGGAATTTGAGATTTTTCTTCCGGAATCCAGAATCTTCATCTTAATGCTTGTAAACCTATTTCACGATAGTGNAGAGTCCAGAATCTTCACCTTAATGCTTGTAAACATATTTCACGATAGTGTTAATCTTCTGTGTTCGAGGAAAAGATGTGTCTTTCAAACCATCTAAAACACAAGTTTTGAATGGTGTTTTGAGCTGTTTTAGAAAATCAAATTTTTAGTGATTTACGACATGAAAAATATGAAAAAATGTTGATAACTAGCTGGATTCAAAAACAACAACTTTTTTGTAGTTTTGCATAATTATTCAATATGAGAATTTTTAAATATTCTTGAAACATTTTCACTTCAAAAATTTGAGATATAAATGTCAACTCGTTTTTATGACCGTCAGGGGAACACCAGCAGGTGACACAACTACTTGAAATAACAGATATGGATTTCTTTTTTTTTTTTGGTAAAACTTACACTCCATTTATTTCATATTTTACCAGATGCTAAAAGCTTCTGTTTTGGGGGCTCCTGCTTTACAAATAGGTCGGTTTTCTATCGAGCGGTTATAGACATTGAACATAAATTTGTTATTAAGCAATCTCTAGTTTACACGGCTTTTTTCCAATTCAGAGTTATTCGGTTAATTTTTGCCCCAACGCGTAAGACAAAAAGGCGGTCAAGTATCCATCAAATAAAATGAGCCTTCCTTTGATAGATCATTCTCCGAAATCTAGCTCCTGTGCACTCTCAATTGAACTTAGTTGTGCATTTCTGTGACGTCATTAGTGTGTAACCTCAAACCAGTTCACCTACAGATATTGCTCTTATAATGCATTTTCTATGACCTGAATGGAAGTCATACCTCATGTGTGGGATCCATAAAATAATAGTTCTTTCTGATTTTGAGAAATGAATTGATGCCAATGCTGGCTACGCTATCTAGCATACGTGCAATTTAATATGTTATGTCTTCCTTCGGAATACAGTTGTGTGTATAGTAGGTTATACGGAAACGCAATTATGACAGATTCCGAATTTAATAGCTATATAAGATAAACATTTGTTGAAATTAAATATTGACATGTTGCTCTGACAAGACACATGAAAGTCTTAACTTAAACTGAACAAAGTGTGCTTGGCATGTTTCAGCTTATTTCTTTTGCAATCATATTACTTCAAAATTTATTTCATACTTTATGGTTATTAAGCACCAATATTTAAGGATAACAGGGATATCGGCACAGCTTTTTGTGCTGCTGTATTACTTTCGAAAGTGTCATGCATGCCTTTTCATCCGATTCCAGTATGTGCATTTTNGTATTACTTTCGAAAGTGTCATACAAATAATAATTTTTCGTGGTCCGCATGCCTTTTCATCCGATTCCAGTATGTGCATTTTAATTACACAAGTGATTTCACTTTTGATTGGTTGTGGCGGCNAATTACACAAGTGATTTCACTTTTGATTGGTTGTGGCGGCAAAGAACCTCTCCAGAATAAATTTGATGTCTTATGTTCACCTAAAAATTTGGCTATCGATGGATGTTGTATTGNCAAAGAAACTCTCCAGAATAAATTTGATGTCTTATGTTCACCTAAAAATTTGGCTATCGATGGATGTTGTATTGAGAAATTGATGTTCGTAGGTTCTGTAAGAAGTATAATGTGGTACATGTTTTGTTCCTATACCTTTCACTCGGAACAATCGCTTTTAGCTTTTCCTGCGAAAATTTGTATCTGAAGTACTTTCCTAGATTGTCGACAATCAACGTGTGACACTTTGAAGGCTCGTCTGACCAATTAATTAAATTTCACCTTGGGTACTTTAGCAGTTTATTAATATTTTTTCACTTAATCCTGCGAACAACCGATTAATGTCTGCTACAAGCATTAAAAATATTCATTTTAGTTTGAGTTCTGTTCCATGTTTTAAGTAAATTGAGCGAGAAAAATTAATGAAATTCAATGCAATTTCACTATTGAGTTGTTTTTGAGGATATCCAATGTTGTGTTAACATGTAACGCGCATAGTCAAAAACGATTTAGTTTATGGTGCAGCTGGCATTCAGACTGGTTAATCAGATTTGGGTGATTGTATGAAAACCTTTTATGTTTATTCAGATCAGTCTCAGAGGTCAATATTAATTCATTTTTAAATTAAACCTACCATATAAACTGTTCATACTTCATAGTAATAGACTGATGGTATAATGGGTTGTTTCTTGAAGACATATTCATAAAATAACAAGATTGTTGTTATTGTCGGTAGAAACCGACTAGGTACTACCCATTGGTCATTCAAATTATAAAAGAATCAAAATATTACAGGTATACAACATTTTAGTAATTTTCGATGGAACTACTGGTAGTTTTCTCATTTAAGTGGGATCAGGGGTAGAACGCTAAAAGTTATAGACTTTTTTTTCTCAAATTTGACAATATTTCAGCGATTACTAAAAAGTTACTCTAAAGCATTTACAATACAATGCGATCCACACTTGGCTTAAATACTTCTTTCTATAACATCGAGAGTAAACGTTCTATGCAACGTTGCTCAAATTGCTCAAATGTTATAACAATAACTGAAAACTGCGTCTATACCAAATTTCAGTACAATGTCACAACATTCTTCTAAGCTCATTCTATGGGAGGTACCATACAAATTTCGAGGGCACATACAGACGAATAGATGGATAGACATAAGGCGTTCAGACGTATAATGATTTGATTGATTCTTTGAATTTAAAAAACCGGACCAAATTCAAAAACGGGTTTAAATCCAATTTCTCGGAAATCAGTATAAAAGTCAACTAATACAGAAATTTAGTATGGTTAAATTTTCATATCATTGCCGTAACATCTGTAAATTTTAGACACATTGGGCTATAACAAATTTGGAAATTTGAAGTTTAGGGTTTGTAATTTATTGCCATAGCATTCCTCAATTCGATCCATATGAATCCATAGTTTCCGATAATTCTCATAGGCGTTTTACCCAAAATGTTACTTGAATGCCTAATTTTACAACTTCTCTCATTGGACTAACGGAAATTTGGTTGGTTTCATGATTTTGATAATTCTATAAATAATTGAATGGTACGTAATAATTAGGTAGTTGGCTCCGACCGTCTTTTACATTTANGAATGCCTAATTTTACAACTTCTCTCATTGGACTAACGGAAATTTGGTTGGTTTCATGATTTTGATAATTCTATAAATAATTGAATGGTAAGTAATAATAAGGTAGTTGGCTCCGACCGTCTTTTACATTTATTTTGTTATGCTCTGTTTTTGGCCGAGTCAATGATTCATTTAAAATATTTAAGTTCTTGCAAATGTTAATTTATTTCTTTTATGATTACTAATTCATGTGTTGTTTTCGAGATAGATTTGGTTCTTTGAGGCTAAATTATTGTTATGGTTAGCTCGAAGCAGACCTAATTCGCAATTTGATTTAAAGATGACTTCTTTAATTAGAATATTATATAATTTCCAAAGACTTTAATAAATTTCGAACTCACTGATTATTTTTTCTCAAATTCAAAATTTGGATAAATGTAAATGACATGATTTGGATAACCTGCACTATTATATTTTTACCNTAAATTATTGTTATGGTTAGCTCGAAGCAGACCTAATTCGCAATTTGATTTAAAGATGACTTCTTTAATTAGAATATTATATAATTTCCAAAGACTTTAATAAATTTCGAACTCACTGATTATTTTTTCTCAAATTCAAAATTTGGATAAATGTAAATGACATGATTTGGATAACCTGCACTATTATATTTTTACCAGATGGAAAATACAACAGTTTGTGGTGTGTGTTTCACAGAGAAACTGATTTTGGAAGGAAACAGTTCTAATCATTAAATACGAATTTAATTTTCCCAATTCAAAAATATGCAATCTTCATTGCCGTCCAAATAATTTTGTTGCAATGTGCAAATGTCAATGCCTGGTTCCCATCCTCCGATAAGTACCTTCCTTAGCTAAGTCATTGTCCGACGTCCATATCCATTTACTACCTTTTTTACAAAAATGCTTTGCTAATGCATCTTAATCCTTTTGACTCTCAATCGTTGCAGTATCAAACCAGTTGACCTATTCAAATATTTTTCGCTGAATACAAATATAGTATATGACGCTCAATGATTGCACCTTAGCTCAAGCTATCTATGAGAAAATATTTTTGTCGTACTTTTCCAAACGATCGGTACGCCTGCAATTAGCAGACCTGTGTTGATATTCACTTCCACAGCTCTCACTTACGTTGAAAACAGTTGTTTGAATAACGGACATGGTGGCTTGGCAATTATAATTGAAGGCAATTTATACAGCTAGGCCGAAGCAAAAAGAGGTTGAAGTTCCTATTTACTTATTGGCGAACGTTTCAAGTTGAATTGATTCGTATTATGGTAATAACGGGCCGATAATTATATAATGATGCATTCAGCGAAATTTATTGAAATTGATTAGATCTACATATACTAAGGTCATTAGCCATCTATTTTTGAGACGAGGTTTTTTGTCTGAAATAATTAACCGCTCCATTTTCAGCATAGAATGCATTAAATAATTTCAGCCATCTATAGNGGTCATAACTCATTTGAACATTTAAACGTTATTTTGCTGATACAGTTTTGCTACAAGTTTTTTTTAATTACTGGTCTTTCAGCTTTGAAGACTTCAAAACTCACAAACCTTTTTTTTATAGAGGTCATAACTCATTTGTTACTTATACTGCGGTGTGTGTTTGTTATATAAATACTTCTTATGATTTTTACAGCAAGTTCTTGTTTATATTATTGGTTTAAGAGTTAAATCAGACTGTCAGCGTTTTAAATAGTTGAACACTAATACCAACACAGTTTCAAAATTTTAACAAATCAAAATTTATTGATGCACACAAACATGTGTTCACGTATAAGTTTTAAACAAGTTTGCTTGTTCCCGTGGTAACTCGTTGGCATAGCAATATTGCGGTTGGATTTGTATGATCGTGGAAAAACGACCAAATTAGTGGTTTTTGATATTTGATTTTGGGTTTTTTTCATATACTCANTTGGTATTTGATTTTGGGTTTTTTTCATATACTCAAATTTGGCTCATTAACATTTCTCGTTGGACATTTGATATATTTGAAAATATATATCGAATTGATCTGAGCTATCGGTTGTTTTCAGAACCAACGCATTAAAATACTACGAAATATGAAAATTGAAGTTTGTATTTGGATCTGTTGTTTCCAATACTGAATATTGACTGCTAGCCAAAGAAATAAGTTCAGTTGGCCCAAATTCCCATAACGCAAATATATGAATGTGATTGATGGGTTTGGAAAATATTTGGGCATATTCATATAAAAATAAGATTTTGAAAAACATTTCAACCTCTAGCAAGTAATCTTACAGTGTAAGCCTTGTCATTTCGGAACCAGTTTGTCATTTCTTAGGTTGAAACGTATTGCGGTACCTGGTTAACCAAACATAAAGCTAGTCTTATTTTTCTGCGCTTCCCACCGTTTGAATGATAGCCAAACATTTTACGAGCTAGTTCTGCGACATTTATACACCATTCCAGGATTATACATCTTTCATTTTATGCCATAATCAACCCAGATTATTTTAGTAGGCATATTTCAGCCTATAGCATGATCAGTGTTATGAGTGACTTGTATTTGTTAGTTTTTGTCTTAGGAGACAGGGCTGTGAATAGCTAACTCTGCCCGTTAATTATATGTCACCTTAAGCTTGCGTGAAAAAAAATGCTCGTGGTTCTGTTAACAAATTCTATTTAGGGTTTTGCGTTAATAAGGAAGCCAAAAATGTATAATTTCCGAAATATTTTATTTTTGTATGTCCGTAAAGGAAAAATACGTAGCAAAACCTGTTAAAAAGTTACGTGATGTATATACTGACGATACCTTAGAGAAGCATAGTGCCGTATTTTTTCGTCAAATTCTGTTCAAGAGATTTTTCACTCATAGACAAGCCATTTTCGGGTGATGAGCAGATGATGATATTAAGGCTTTAATCAAATTGGATCGTCATATAACTGTTCGTGGGATTGGGGATAAGTTAAAATACCACAATCAGCTATTAATGATCATATAAGGCATCATGCACTCGTAAATACACTTGATATATTTGTACCACATGAATTGAAAGAAACTTTTAAATGATTGTTATTTGCATCTTAAGCGCAATGAATTTGATCCGGTTTGGAAGTGAATCATCTGTGGTAATTATTTCGTAATTATGTCAATCAAAAACGATCATTCTCCTAGCATAATCAATGCAGATGGCGTCAGTCAACAACTGTACAAGTTGACGGAAGCAATAAAAAAAAAGTCTAGAATTGGTAAATCCGAAAAGCGTACGTCTGTTCAAATTTGCTCAGAGCCCTCTTTTCAGTGTTCATGTACATTTTTGGGGAACACATTGATAATAATTATGATAACTCATAATAAAATATTGTTGAACTTAATAAATTTTGCAGGCCACATAGATGCACTGGAAGTACCCCGGATTGTCATCCAACCATTTCCACATTTGGTCCACACATTCTGATTAATTATGTTCACTCAAAAACAAAATTTCGTTGAATTTGATTAATTTTTTTCTCAAATTTGCTTCAAACTCAGTTTTGGGACCATATAGGAGGTACCTCTTATTTCGTCCAATTTTGCTTATTTTTAGTACATATAATATTTATATATATACATATAATATTTATGATAACTGTGGGTAAATCTACAATTAAACCTCTATTGGGCAAATGTGGTAGTACTGGAGGTGCCTCTGATTTTTATTAAATCACGACTATTTTGGGAACGCACTGAGATATTATGAATATCTACGAGACAACGAAATTGCATTGCCAAATACCAACTTTTACGGCTCCAGTAGAGTTAAGGCCCAAATTTTGTGTAAGGAGGTGTACTGGAAGAACCCGAACTATTGATCGGATCTTAACCAAATCCAAAATTCGATCTAGCACTTTTCCCTAGAACGTGTGTGCTGAATTTCGTAAGTCTATCTTAATTCAAATTGAAAACGGTAATAAAGTATTTAAAACGTTGCGTTTGCCATATTATTCATTCAGGGAAATCTTGGATTGTTTAAACCATCGAAGGGTTTAAGGGTTCATGTAACAACCTAATTATAACCAATATTTAATGAGTTAATAAATAAAAATGTTCCAGTAGACATCTTTTCTGGTAAATTCTGGGTTGTTTGGTCTATTATTCTTATAGCATTAATCCTAAATTGCCGTAATTTTCAATAGCACACATGCTGATAATATTCTTACTAGTTATGGAATCATCAAAATATTTTGGCACAAGAACAAAATAAATTCAGCAATTTCGTATATACTCATGGTATTTCGAGTTTGACTGGATCTCTCCAATTCCCTTGTATTCTCTGAAAGCCAGTTTATTCATTCCTTTTTTTTGTTAAAAGTCTGGTTTGTTTCGAAACCTCCTAAAATGGCACAATTTAATTACTTGAAAAATATGATATCATCGGTTATATGTTTTACATACCTCCATTAGAAATGTAGGCCTAAAAATTCGAGAAACATAAGTTATTCAAATACCTAGTATGAAAGTAATTGGGTTAAATAAGTTTTAAGATCTTAAATGGTGACCGTGATTTTTAGGAATGTCAGAGCATCGGTGCAAAATAAAATTGGTACCATAAATTTTTTTCTAGCAATAACTTCAAAGGGCTAAATGGACCAAGGAATTTACAAAAAAAAAAAAAATAAAATAAATAAATAAATTGAAAAATAAAAAAATATAGAAATTTAGTATTTCAACGAGGACTGATGGATACTTTGTAGTCAGTTCCTTATGACTATTCCATCTAGTAAGCTGCCTTTAAATTAGCGAAAAATGCATTTGCCATTACTTTTTGTTAACTCCCAAAACAAATTCTTTGAATAGTCAATAAATTACGCAACCATGGAGACACCTATTACCCTTACATTGGGATTAATCTCTTTAAAAAAAAAGTCATTTTGAGCAATCTACTCGTTTTTTTATGACTTCAGACACGTTAAAAATATATATTTTTTTCAATTTATGGTATTTGAACTTTTCATAATTAAACATTGTATATTAATTAAGTGAAGACTACTTTGTTATCTTTATAATACTTGCAGTCAACAGAGAAACTCAGAGCCTGCAGTACTATGAAGCGTGTGGAGCCACACCAAAACTTCGAGGAAACCATCAGACGCGTAAATATTTACAAAATTTGTTTTCTCTAAATATTAATGATTACTGTTTTCGTTATTCGGCAAAACTTTCAGCTGAAAACTCAAAAGGCTGCACAGAAGAAGGCGGAAACCATTGACAAAGGCATACACGATCGTAATAAGGATGTCTCACATGCGCTGGTCAATGAAATGCCGTTGAATAATTACACGAAGCATCCTTAGGAGGAGCTTAAAGCGTCCACTGAGGCCGCCTAGCATGTGAGCACATACATTTAATTTTAAGGTTTAATGGCAATCCATACAGAATTGTTTGCCAACTATGCCCATTTAGCTAATGGAATTAAATGTGATTCAGCAGAGCTTATTGAAATATTGACAATTTGTGGTACGCTGTGGATATGTCTAAGTGCAGTTCACTGCTAATTTTTAACTATTTTGATTTATAATTTAATTGCTCATATTCAATTGTAATTTTTTTTTTTTATTTTATTTT
>JXOS01015523.1:0-17709 GCA_001015075.1 Cirrula hians
AAATAAATAAATAAATAAATATATTAATTAAGAAAATTGAAATGTTGTAACTCAAGCTCTAGTTATTCTTTNTTAAAATGTTGTAACTCAAGCTCTAGTTATTCTTTCTAGCTTTTACTTACGCACGGACGATGAACGTACGCACTTGACTAGTTGAATTCCCATTGTAATTTGCGCTATTCGCTTTTTTCAAAACAGCTTGTTCTGCCAATGACATACATGGTTTCTTGGTCAGATTTGCACTGCATTTTATGAAGGCGATATACATAAGATTAATAACATATTTCAACACACCCTTACTGCATGAGATATTACTCCATATTGAGGTTCTGGTTGTGTTGTGTTGCAGGGGATAACCATGTATAAAACTGTGAGAAATTTACAGTCCGAGATACACTGTACCTTCAAAATTTTTAGTACAATTGTTCTATCCAAATTTGCCAAAAACCCTGTATTCGGATCACATAGCTGTATTGGAGGTATCTCTATGTGTCATATAATCATGTGCATTTTTGGAACACACAGAGATCCTAATTATGATTTATCAAGAATAAAATTCCGTTGAAGTTGATTAAGTTGACTGCTTTAAACCGTATTTTAGGACCATAGCCTTGTACTGTAAGTACCTCTGATTTTCACCCCATCTTGCTAATTTTCGTACCATTGACCATATTTATGTTCACTCAATCCTGCAATTTTATAAAATTGAACTAATAACTATGAGTAATTCAGCATTTGAGCCTTTATTGGGACCATACAACAGGTACCCCTGGTTTTCTTTATCTTACACAATTTTGGAACACACATGGAATCCATGATGAACCACCAAATTATTACAAAATTTTATTGCAAACTACCAACTCTTGGGGCTATAGCAGACCTAAAGAGTAAATAGTCATACTAGTGGTAACCGAAATATTTGTCGGATCACAAACAAATTCAAACTTCGATCTAACTCTTTTTCACATATTGTGTGCGAAATTTGGACGGACGAACAAACATGGCCAGATCAATTGCTGTTATGATAGTAAATCATCATATCGATAGATCTCCGATCACTAGTTCTGTATCACTAGTACACTCTACAAATTTTATTGGCCAGGTGTATAACAATAAGACTAAACTGGCAATTGTGTTTTTGCGAGGCTGCCCACTCGCATAAGCGGGCACCCGTTGTGATGTTGATCATATTGTTAAGTGTTGATAGGTTTCTGATAAAAAATTGTGAAGTCGTGATTATCGTCTGTCAGTAGGCATGATAACTTGAATAATTCTTCGATTTCTGAACATTTGTTTTAAAAGATGGGTTTATATTTCAGAACGGATTAAATTGTGTGCCTCGCCATAAGTAGTCCTTTTCGAATTTCATTGAAATCACTATAAAAGCCACATGCTGTATATCATTCTACTATAATTTTGTATAGACACACTGCTGTGCTATTGCCATAATGTTTTTATCTTCACCATAATTGCTCTATAATTGCGGGAAACTGAACAAATTCTCCCGATTTCGAGGAAATTACCTGAAAAGTGAGGTGTTTCGTGTCACGCAAGTAGAATTTTTGGGCCTTTACCATAATATTTTCATTTTGTGCAAAATCGGCTTATAACTTTATTATCATTTTCCAATTTGAACAGCATTCATCCAAAACTCTAGGTACGTGTCATAGAACGTTTTCTCCCGTTTTCACGGAAATCAGTGTAAAATATATATGTATGCTACTGAGCAAGCTACTGAGATTAGGTATATTACTAAATATTTCACAATATTTTAAAGTTAATGTCCAATGAGTATTGAGTAGTCGGTTTTGATCTTTTTTTATCGATGCTTGTAGACTTACCTTTAATGATCAAATTGCCATCCATATTTCTGGGAAAGTCTGGAACTGAACTTCTGTGTCATATCATAGTTTCGATTTTAATTATTTTTTTCCAATTGACTCTCATAGTTAAGGGCCATTGAATCTCAAGCGATAAGTTCGATTACACATTTAGACTTATGAGTCCAAAACTTCAAATCAAAAATTTCAAATAGAAACTGTAAAATAAATGATTATGCTTGGCTACCTTTTTCTACAAACTTTTGTTTAAAGCGATATTTGGTGGATAATTATCTAATACCAGGACTTGGTTTCATGTTGGTGTAAATCGATTTGTACGTTCCGCAAAATGGATTTAAATGCTTAAAATGTAGCATTTCTTAAATGACGTTGTTGGATTTTTCCGGTTTTGACCTACTCCCAGATTTTTTGTTTCCTTTTTTGTTAATCCGCATTGCTACAGTTGGTGTGGTCCACTCACACCTTAGAATATATAGTCTTGGTTTAATGGCGGTGGATCCTGCTCGAAGGATTAATGTTAGACTGAAGGCCTGCAAAGCTTCGAAGACAAATTTTGAAATATGGGTTTGAACCGTTTTTGGTATGGAACGTCACTTACATTCTAAATTTCAGTTGATGGTAGGTTCAAAATTTAAGCTGATGGCGGGATATAGCCGGTGTGCATTTCAACCGGTGTTGCTAGTTGTGTTTACGCAATTTGTTGGCGTGAACAGGGATATATGTGTACTGACGGTACCTCTGGCTTTTATTCAAATTTGCGCATTTTTGGTAAACTTATTGACTATATTGATGTTCACTCAATTTTATAGAATTTAAATGATAGTCATTGGGATATTCTTCACTAAAACTTCTATTGTGACCATATGGGAGTACTAAAGGTACCTCAGTTTTTTATTCAATAACGATTATTTTCGGAACACACTTAGATGTAATGCATATCCATCTAATTACGAACTTGCAATGTAAAATATCAAACTTACGGCTCCAGTAGAGTTGAGACCCTAAGTTTGAGTATAGAGGTGTACTGGACGTACCGGAAATATTGGTCAGATATTAACCAAATTCAGACTTCGATCTTACATTTATTTCTAGAATATTTGTACCGAATTTTGTAAGTCTAGCCCAATTTCTTCTTTCTAGTTTTTGCTAACGGACGGCCGGACGAACAACGCTAGATTAGTTCCTGTAGTGTTGCTGATCAAATCGTTGTATATTTCAATAGGCCTCCGACCATTTGTTCCGGATGNAGTGTTGCTGATCAAATCGTTGTATACTTCAATAGGCCTCCGACCATTTGTTCCGGATGTTACAAACATATCGTCCAAACTAATATACACTTACTCAATTTCGTTGGCGACATGTATAAAAACTGATTGCGCAATGCCTTAAGCTCCTTCCGTACGGACTGCATTGTACAGAAAATAAAAATAGATGAAATTGAATAACAAAGAATTTAACAGATGCCGTATTTAAACATTTATCGAGTAATGGGTTAAATGTATCCGGTTTCTTTATGCTGTCTGGAAACATATTTTATTTATGGAAATTAAAAAAAAAGAAAGTATTTAACGTAATTCATGAAGTGTATGAAAGGAATTGCTGCAATTAGTATTAGTCGATTGAAATCCATTCATTGTCGAATTGTTGCTTAAATGTGTCGTATGTATAATTTTAATTATTCAAAAAACTTATTGCCAAGTTGCTTGTCTTTAATAATAAGCTTTTAATGATTGATCGCTCGATTCGATGCGCATTTATTTAATAACTTTAAATGACATGCAAATTGATATGGAAAATAATATTATTATCAGTTTATGTAAATTCAATGCATTTTTGTGTGTTTGCGCTGAATTGTAAATAACATTTTATTGAAAGTAAATTGTTTTTGGGTTCGCACGCAAAATGTTTGCTAGTGAGTTTATAACTTTTTAATTGTCTTAAATTAATTAATGCAACAATATGCCCAAAGGAATATTTAAATAGAATATGCACAACAACAACAACATATAAACCAGGTGTTATTGGGTGTTATTGGTATTGGGTGGCAATTCCTCAGCCACTACGAGCGAACGCAATTATCATGTGAAATCAATCGAAAATTGTTTACACAGACATTACAACGAGCAAACACAACGCATAGCCACACACAAGCGCACGCACACTCACGTAACTGCGCTGCAGAAGGCCATTTGCGGAAATGGCTGTTAAAATGTTTTGTAAACAAACCGTGAAATTTTGCATAGCGCCAACACAACAACAACAACAATCTAAATGGAAAGCACGAAAATTGCAATCAATTTCAAATGAACCAATTTGATTAAAAATTTAATTTTGAATTTATCGCAAAAATTATGATACATGGTATACAGTTATGATTTAATTTATTTATGACTCCATAAACTTTTATCCCGCTAATACTTAACAACAGTCGCATGCTTGTGTCAAGACAAAACAAATGCTGAAAATGCCAATACCCATTTTTGCGATGGCGTAATGTGATATATAATGAAGGGTGCGAACTATAGTTTTAAAAAGGCTCTATTGCTTGAAATATGTACAGCATATAGCTCCGAAACATTTAGCTCTTTTCACCGAAATCACACTCGAAATCATAATAATTTCCAAATTAAAGCAAGAAAGACGTAATAGTCGGTCATTACCAACATCAAAATTACACACCTCTCATTCTGTTTATAGAATGCTACAAACAACTGGTAATTTTCTCATCTAAGTCAAAGCTAAGGTAGAACACCTAAGAGAGTGATCCAAAATTATGGACTGATTTCACTCCTATCTAAGTAAAAAATTTCAGTTGTATGCGATGAAACATCTGGGATAAGAACCGGCCAACTTCCGTGTATTTACAACAAAATGCTCTATGGGAGGTACGCCAAGTTATGAACTTATTATTGTCAAATTTGACAATAATCTGGCAATAACTCGAAAATGCTTATATACCAAGTTTTCATAGCATGCGAAGAAACATTTGCTCATTTTTATGCTAATTCCCGTGCAATCGGAAGTAATCGTTCTACGGGAGAAAGTATTTTGATAAATTTAACACTGTTTTGGCAATGAGTCAAAACGACTTCCATAAATAAACTCAGCACAATGCCATGAACCGCTTGCCTCTTTTAATAATTGGTATACAATGAAACACATGACACCTTTACTGATTTCCGCGAAATCGGCCTATGTGCGGTTAATTACTGATTTAGCCAGTACTTCATGGCTAGCTGTTAAGAAACCAAATTTTGATTTCCCTAGCCTAAAATGGCTAAAGTTATCGTGCTCACGGACAGACGCTATCACTATTTAGCATCATTTTTCGATTCGTTGAATATTGCTCCTAGAAACATTAAACTGGAAATTATTATTTTNTCATTTTTCGATTCGTTGAATATTTCTCCTAGAAACATTAAACTGGAAATTATTATTTTCACGAATTACAGAAATTTCACAAACCCTTAATAAACTCAGTCTATCACTGATCGGTACAAAAATAATATAAGAGTTTATATCATATTTCAAACTAGATAGACGTTATAGTCGTTCAAAACCAACTAAATTTTTCCTATAAGTCATTCATTTTATAGAATCATCAACATTTTACAGCAATACCAAATACCAATAACTTCCGCCGGGTTAAACCATATGTGAAATATCACGTAAGACGCTAGTGAGATGCTTCTTATGTAAATTTTATAAAGTAATGGCTGTGACCTAAAAATGGTTCAATACTAAATTTCAGTACAATGCGATAAAGCGTATAATTTTTATGTTCACACAATGCGGAAANACACACAAACCTCATCCTTATCTCAATCCTAACACACAGGGGGCGCCACTGATAATTCTGCCCATCCTCTGCCCATCCTCTGCCTGTCCCAGAACATACACATCCCTACTACTAATACTAATACCCTCTTAGTTGCACAATCGATTTTGCCTGCGCTTTGGCCTGATGCATCGAAATGAAAAATATCTTTTCCNTGTGGATTATTCTTCATTACATCATCCATTGAGACCATAAAGGAGTAGTGAACGTACTTTTGGTTTTTGATCAATCAATTGTATTGCAAAATACCACATCTTACAGATGAAGTACTCCTAAAGCCCCAATTTGGAGTGAATAAGTGTACCCGAAGTATTGGTGTGATCTTACCCAAATTCAAACTTCTTTCTAACTTTTCTCCATAAAACATGTCTGCAAAATTTTGTAAAAATGTTGTAGCTCCAGTCTTTCTTATTAGTTTTCTTGTCTACGGAAGGACATATATCGCTAGATCAATTCCCGCCGTGATGCTGCTCATATTGATGAATCTTTTAATAGTTCCCCGATCACTTGTCTGGGTTTTTGAAACGAACTGTCAAAACTAATACATACTTTGCTAATCTCATTGGAGATGTGTTCCAAAATACCTAAAAATCGAGATCGATGGAATAGTCGCTCATAACCGACCAACTAATATATAAATTATCAAACAACTTGATATTCCCTTATTTACGTAAAATGAAAAAAAGCAAGCCTATGCGAAGTATTCAAAATTAGACAATGATTTCGTACATTTCTTATAATAATTTCAATAATGAATGAATGAAAAGTATATGTTTAAATAGCTTGTTTTTAAGCTAACGAAAGTATCTAAAGTTCTAAATGGATTTTAGTCAAATTTGAGAAAATTAACAAAATAACCGAAAGATACTTCCATACTGTATTCCGGTTCAATGTAAGAAAACACATGGCTTTTTGGGTTATTTTCGTTAAATCTCTGGTTGGTATCTGAACATATTACGGAAAAAATAAGGCGAATTTCGGGCAAAATCTGTCCACAACTTCGAACGTTTTATCTGGATCTCACGATAATCAGGAAAACTGTCAAGCGTTTCATTGCATCCTACTGAAATTAGGCAGAGAACTATTTGTGAGTCGTTACCATGACATTGTAAAATATTAATAGAATAGATCAACAACTACAGGTAGCTCCTATAGAACATTTACAGTTAAATTTCCAGACGCTTGTATTAGTTATTTTTATATTTATCAATTTAAGCAAAATTCATGCAGAACTGTTACAATTGTTTTAATGTATTTCAATCAGAGCAAAATCGATGCACAATTTCGGATATCTCCAACAAAACGCAATTGGTGTTTAAAGCCAAATATTTGATGGCATTGTTCTGAAATTTGGTATGGAACCAACCATTTCTAAAACATTTTACAATATAAGCAAACCCGGTATATAACTTCTTTTCGTAGAATTTTAATTCTCGACTGATTAATGTAGTCGATTTTGACTGACTATTCAACGGTTATTTGTATATATTACATATTACCCATAATAGGCCCATTATATAAAAAGTTGTTGAAATTTTCCATCCATCGCTGACCGGAATTGCTTCGGTAATCGAAGAAAAACGGTATTCCACATCAGTTACTTTCCATAATTCTCCCTTTTTGATTGTTGTAGACTTAGTGTTAACGGTAACTGGTTTACACAAATTAAGCGAAAAAGAGCTCATTTTAAAAGCAGTCCGGTAGTCACAAAATTGTGAGCTAAAGACAGCCAACGGTAGCGAACATATTTTTGTCAATAAAGTACAAATTGAAGATTTTTAAGTGAAAAACAAAGTCTTGTAAAATAAAGTACACACACATATAAAAATCTATAGCATTGTACAGTCACTTGTGTGCAAGTAACGAAATATAAGTAGAATATTAACAACAACAACATATATGCAATATCAGTCATTCAATTATAGAATCATCAAAATTTTGAAGAAATACTAAATGACAATTACTTTCAAAGAGTTGAGTCATTAAAGCAACAACTCGGGTAAGTTGCCCTTTGGAAGTTTGCGATTTCATTCAAATTGAAGAATGTTATGGAAATAACGTAAAATCATTAAGGCGATTTTACCTGGATTCAGTAGCATGCCAGAAACAATTAGCTTTCTTGAAAGCGGGATTAAACATCTATGAGAGCTACTTGAAATTTTGATCGATTTTTCGGAAATTCTAAAATATCATGGCAATGACTCAAACTTGCTTACATGCTATATTTGAGTAGCATGCAAAGAAGCACATGGTTCTTTACGGGTTTTCTTGAAATCGAGTATACATTTTGTGGGAAGTACTCGAAATGATTGAACGATTTAGCTGAAATTTTAAAATATCATGCCACTGACCCAAAAATAGTTCCGCACCAAATTTAAGTAGCATGCAATAGCCGTATTAATTAATTCCGGGAAATTGGGAGAAAAAGGTCTAGGTGGTGTACCCGAATTTATTGACTGTTTTTACATAATGCTGCAGCATCAAATTTCATCAGCACGCAATGAAGCGCCGGACTTTTTATTATTTTCGGTGAAATCGACAGAAAAAATTCGATGGGTGGAGCTCGATAATATGGATCGATTTAGGTCCATTCATGAACTTGATCTGACGTTTTATAAACTATGTGCACAGACCACGTATCGTTGATCTAGCTTAAAAATTAGTCAAGTTATCTTCTTCACGGACGGACGGACATCGGTATTTAGAACTATTTTTTTATGGGTACTATGAATATGTCTTCAAGAAATATATTGTCTGAAAAGATTTTTTCTTTGTATTAAATACTATGCACAAACCCATAATACCCTGAGTCCATGACTGATGGGTATAAAAATAAATTCGCTAATATTGTAGTTTTCAATGTTCGCGTGCCTTAAAAGAACTTGTTTCCCCACCAAGGAAATATGCAGATTTTAAAGCAATGAATAAATGTCTTTTGAAGTTAAGGCTTAAACGTGCGGACCTATATTCTTACCATCGAGTTTCTTCATGCGTGTTCATGGAAAGTGAAGATATTATATCACTAAGCAAAGTAAGGTTTTTTTGTCGAAAGAACGATTTGTTCTTATGATATTTGGTTGGATTAGGTCCAAGTTCGATCTAACATTTTTCCATAGACAAGGTGTACCGAATTTGGTAATTATAGTCTAAAGCATTCTCTCTTCTATTTGATGACGGACAGACACACGGACAAACGGTAAAAACAAAAACAGCAACAACAACATCAGATCAAAACATTAAAAAATAAGTTTCTTTTTTTTTTATCCATAATCAAATCCAATCACATGAATACAAGATATACATTTATATAGATTATACATCACAAAGCAGTGGGACCAGATATACCTTTAGAACATAAAAGTAATTAATACCGAATTGTCAAAGGTTACCTTAGTTTTGAAAAAAAAAAAACATGAGAACCATTAGGAATGAACATGAAGTAACGGTGAGGTGTATACTCGGTCATAGAGATGTGTGAGAAGTGTAGTGAGAGAGGTAAGAACAACCTTTCACAGGGTGCCTCCAAATAAAAATCAAAAATAAAATTAATAGCATTGGCGTGAAATAATATTTTAATTTATGTAGTTCACAGTAGTGCCGACAGACCGAAGACCAAACTGAACTTGTTCGGGCGAGCTTTGCCAAGCAGTAAGCTTGATTGCGTGAAATCGAGAGTAAGCGTTCCACCGGAAGTAGCCGAGGTTATGAACTGATTTTGCTAAATTGGTGACGTTGTGGCAATGAATCAGAAAACTTTCATACCCTATATTTGATGTATGGAATGAAATGCCTGCCTTGTATCCTGATTTCCGTGAAATCGGAAGTAAACGTACAATGGGAGGTACTAGAAATTATTAACAGATTTTCCTCAATTAGAACAAGATTATAGCATTAGCTTAAAAATAAAAGTCCTTACCCAATTTCAGAACAATGAGTGGAATGGAGAGTAACCGTTCTATGGGAGGTACTCGAAGGTTTTCCTCAAATAATACAATGTCATGGCAACAACACTAACAGCCATCTATACTAAATTTAGCTGAAATGATATTATGTCGTGGGCATTATCCGGTACATAATTTCAGTAGCATACAGTAGCAAACACCTGGTATTTTTTACATATTTCTGTGAAATCGTTCTTTTGCAATAACCCGGAATTATGGGTCAATCTTGCTGAAATTTTGGTCTTAATATTATAAGATCGTTTTTTCTGNGAAATTTCGCAATGTCGTGGCCATTGCCCAAATATGATTTCGAACTTAATTTCAGTAGCATGCTATTGAACGCCTGGCTTTTTCGCAGATTTCCGTTGAAATCGGGAGAACATGTTGTATGGACGCTACCTGAAATGTTGGACGGATTTGGCCTTTTCCCGAAATCATGTATTCAGGTATTTTTACAAAATATGTTCAAAAACTGGAATGGAAGTTATCGTGCTCATGGTCAGACGGTCATCGAAATTTAGCTTAATTTTTTGATTGTTTAAATATGTCTCCAATAAACAGAGTCGGAAATAATTATTTCTATTCATTACATAGTTTGCAGAAACTCATAATACCTTAAATATATGATTGATGGATACAATAATACAACANGCAGAAACCCATAATACCTTAAATATATGATTGATGGATACAATAATACAACACCTAATCCCTACATTAGTCAGGCCTTACATTCGAATTTAAAAAATATTGGTCTTAATATTATAAGATCGTTTTTTCTGTGAAAAAAGAGAATAAAGCTCTATGAGTACCATAATTTTTGGACAGATTTGTGGTGTTCGTCGTAATATACTGTTATGGCTGCCTTAGTATTGATTTTAATATTTGCGATTAGTCATTCACCGGACGAATAAATTGACATACCTGAATCGAAGCGTTTTGATTCTATCCTTTTCAGAAAGTTATCGAAGGAGAGTAGTTTGTGTAATATACTTATAGACTGGAGAATTAATATAAAAAAAAACAAAAATTTGTGCGAAGGCAAGTTCAGACTTCTTCGGGAATAACGAAGCACCATTTCATAATGTAGTTAATTGATGTCGCAGAACTTCAAATAGTTAAGTATATTTTTTAAATCGTCTGTCATTTGCTTACAACAAAGAATGTACAAATATCTTCCATTCTGGGTATATGCATCTTTGAGGGATACCATCACGACTTCGAACCGAATTAACAAAACAACAAATTTCAGCAAAGGTAGGTGAGCATCACTGAACGCAGCTATTTTTAATGGGAACCTCCACCGCTCAAACTTCCATTTATTATGTTTTCTAAGTGAAGAACTTATTTTGTGTTTTATTAAAATTTAACCCACCACAAAATGGGTGCTATCAGTTCCATCATCCAAGAATTAACAATATCTCAATTCATTGCCTTGTCTCTTTTTTAATTATATGAATATAGAATTATTAGTAATGGGAAAAGAGTAATGTAAAAGAGGGGATCAAAACTAATCAAATACCCGGATTTATTCAGAAAACACACTTTAACACGTTTCTATGAAGAAAGCAGAAATGCTATATCAGCATAAGCAAAACAGTATTAATTGATTTGAAGTCGCCCATTGTACTTCAAAACATTTTTTCTGAATACGGACGTCATGCAATCAACAATTCATTTAAATTTTCCAGAATTAACAAGCTGGCCAATTTCGTTTTATTCATTGTCCGTTGCAAATAAATGGTTATTGTGAGCAATTAAATGCTGATTCACCATTGGTATCGAATAACTTTTCACTTACTCTTGTGCAATTAACCTTCACTGGAAAAAGGATAATTGCCTGAGTACTGCAACCCGATTATTATCATCGCTTTTCAACCGCAAGTGCGGTAGGTGATGAGGTAAGTCATAGCATTTACAACATTGTCATGTCTCTGCCTCATACAGAATTTCAAGCTTCAAGTGTGCACATACGATTTTGTGAGTGGTAGAGTATATTGTGCTAAATGCTGAAATTTCTGTTAGCCCCCAGGTGCACTAGCACAAATTGCAACTGTAGTTCAATGTGCGTTAAATGACGCTGATTTTCAGCTACTTTAATTCACAGACTTAAGAGAACTAGTGCAGTTGAGATTGGGCTCAATTCTTAGTAGAAAATTACACTTCCGCGAAGAGTACTTGATTTAAATGTGTTTCTATGAGGAAATAAAGGTCTATTGCTAAACGCACCACCCGGTTTAAAGAAACAATAAAGTCGTGTCGGTCTCGTAACTAAAACTGTACCGAAAAAGCCATGTCCTTGTTGAATCAAAATACATTTTATGGAACCATCCTGAACACGAAATAAGTACTTAGCATTATGCTCAGCAGCTTATGAATCGGAGTTTAATTCGTGATCCAACAAAAAAAAAAAAGTAAGAACGTAACAGTAGGTCAACAGTGAGAAACACGTCGCTCTTAAATATTAAGAATAATTGTTCGAAATTCACTCAGAGTCCCCTTTTTGGGCCACATACATGCATTGGAGCTACCTTGGAAATTCATCCAATCTTGTTCATTTTTTGTACACTTATAGAATTTATTTATCACGCAATCCTGCAATTTTCTAAAGTTTAAATTATAACGGTGGGTAATTCTGCACTAAAACCTTAATTGGGACCATACAGGAGTTGTGGAGGTACGCTAATTTTTATTCAGTCACGACCATTTTTGGAACAGACTTAGATGTTATTAATATAAACCTAATAACAAAATTGCATTGCAAAATCCCAACTCTTACAGCTCCACTAGATTTAAGGCCCCTATTTTGAGTAATGAAGTTGAAATATCGATCTAAAATTTTTTGCTTGAATGTGTATGTCGTATTTCGTGAACCGAACTTAATTCCATTTTTCTATTTTTTGCTAACGGACGCACATGGCCAGATCAATTCCTGTGATGTCGATCATAACGGTATATATTTTGATAGGTCTTCGACCAGTCATTCTGGCTGTTACAAACGTACCTTCAAAATTAGTATACACTATACCAATTTCATTAGCGTCGTGTTTAAAAATTAATTTTATTAAAGCCATCGCTGATTCGAGACAAGTCGGGTTTTAATGAAATGTAATTTTACAAAACACGAGAAATAACATTAATTTTGAAAACATGCAATAAATAAATCGAATCCATGATGGCGTCACTAATATAGTAATCAGAAGATATTCCAAGTACCATGCGCCTGTTTCTCAACACATAAGGAGGCATATACATATAAAGTACTGGGTTCAAAAAGTAAAAAAGAATTTTTAATTTAACCTTCCTTGCTGCGATTCGAGAACAAACTGTTTTATTTTTATGTTGGTAATAATGTTAGTAACATTGTGCCAAATTGTTTTCTAAACGACTAAAAGTAATTTTGACGATTTTTAAATTTTTAAACTTGCTGAGTGAAGAAGTGTCATTAAATTTTCTTCGCGGAACGAAATCTCGGCTGCGGAAACGTGCAGAATGTTGCAGAGGGTGAATCGACTGTGTTACAGAAAAATATTTATAACTGGCACAAGCACTTCAAAGTAGGCAGAAAACGAGTTGATGATTTGGAACGCTCCGTAACGTCAACTATTGAACAATATGTACAGAAACTCACGGAATTGGTGATCAGTTTCGACAATTTTTAAGGCTCAATTGACCCTTAGAAAAATGAAATCTCGTTTGGTGCTAGAAACACTCAATTTTCTCTCATTAATTCGTAAGTTTTTCACCACAAATTCCACTCATATCGTTCCGCAACCACCTTATTCACCTGACTCAGCTCCATGTGACTTTTGATTATTCCCCAAACTCAAAAGACCGCTCAGGGGACACAGTTTGGAATCTACTGAAGAGTTTCAACGTGAATCGCTGCGTGTTTTGAAGCCTACTAATTAATTAATATTTTTCATTTTATAACAAAATTCACCTTACTTTATTAACACAGTAGTATATACTATACAACCATCTTCATGCTGTAAAAAAAAAATTTAATTGTCTATGCACGGACATGTATTTATTGATATGTTTATTGTACCTTCGGCTGTAAAATATAGAACCATATTGCAATATTAGAAACATTGGTTTAACTTTTAATTAACGATAAAATACTGAATGCTTTATTAATTAATAGATTTATATACTCACATGACGGCGTTTTCAATCGACGATTTACTTTCTCAATACCATAATTCACAATTTAATACTAATTCGAATTCAATGGGTCTAGTCTATGATCTGACTGTTTGCAGCAGTTAAAAGACAGATAGTTTGAAATACACCAATCATTAAGACGATTTAGGTCAACCGATAACTTATCAGTTTATTTTGTTTGGTTAAGAGTGAGGTGAACAATAAGCCCACACATTTAAAAATACTGGTGTGGAGATGTCCAGAAGCAGTGTCATAAATAAAAAATTCCATAGTAATGTACCGAAGTAGTTACCTTGAGGCTAACCAGAGGAGACTTTCATCACTCTAGACGACTATCACTAGATGATAGGTATGACTGAAACCATAATGCCGGACAATAGTAAACAATTATTCATTGATACTTCAAAAACTTGTGGTATTTTGTAAATTTAACTAGCAGCCAACTTTCAATTTTTAATGAATGTAAAGTGATTGTTGTGAAGGTGTGACCCCCTAAAGTATGCAATACTTTTACCTTCAATTTCATTTCAAATCAAGTAACAATGATTTTCATTTAAATATATATAGGCCATTACAACCTGGAGCTGGTCTTACCCTCAGCAATCATGTGCCGTTTATTTATCCCATGCTCAATAAAATATCTAAATGCCGAGTATNATGATAGGTATGACTGAAACCATAATGCCGGACAATAGTAAACAATTATTCATTGATACTTCAAAAACTTGTGGTATTTTGTAAATTTAACTAGCAGCCAACTTTCAATTTTTAATGAATGTAAAGTGATTGTTGTGAAGGTGTGACCCCCTAAAGTATACAATACTTTTACCTTCAATTTCATTTCAAATCAAGTAACAATGATTTTCATTTAAATATATATAGGCCATTACAACCTGGAGCTGGTCTTACCCTCAGCAATCATGTGCCGTTTATTTATCCCATGCTCAATAAAATATCTAAATGCCGAGTATTGAGACAACTAGTAAAACCTGGCTAGTTCGGTCTGTGAGTGCCATCGCTCGGTTGGAAAACAAACACTTAACGAGCCGTTCCGCGTTCACACATGCGAAGCAAGCAAAATTTTAATTCGTTTGACTATAGAGATATGTCCGTAGATTTCATATAGCTCGTGATTCCACAGGCATCGGCGCAGTAAGGATCATACATCTTACGTAAAGGGTTAAAGTTTTCAATTCCTCACAGAACCCAAACTAACACAATCTCCAGCTTCATGTTGTTCGGGAAATTTATGCTAGCTTGACATATCCTTTATCCACGACGCAAGGATTCTCTTACGCGAGAATCTTTAAACGCTGATATCATCTTCTTTGTGTAGTTCTCTTACTGCTCCAAAGTCATTATCAGTGCTGCTTTTACAATTCTGGAAAATACGGCACTTATCTCACTTTAACTTTGGCCAATCTTTTCTAAATTGCTGGCATGGTACCACTGTTCTTAATACTCATAACCAAACTTCGCGACAGAAACGGCGTTGCTAAGTGTCATTTCGGAAACCTTATGAGTTTGTCCGGGATGCTAAATCGTCCAAAAGGTTGTCTTCGATTTATTTATTCTGGGTGTTCTTCAAAATTCTGTCTGAGAATCTCGTCGATGGTAGTAATATATCATGGCGGAAGCCAAACTATTATTTACCAATCAATTTTTTATATGCGGCTTCAGCCTTACACACAGTAAACTGGGAAAATTTGTGTAGGCATGATTAAGTGGGTTTGTGCCACGATAGTTGGCCCAATTTGTGAAAACCAGTACTTGAATCGCTGGATAAGTAGTCCATAAACTTCTCGCCACCATCTTTGAAAAGTTCTACTAAGAGGCCATCGTATCCAGCTGCTTTTTTAGACTTGAGCCATTAGATGACAATAGTCAAGACGCTTAGTATTATGCAATGCTAGTAAAGTTGCCATTGTTTTGTCATCTCATTTATTTTTCCCAATTAATTTGCCTATAAGACGTTATCCAAATTTTTCAACAAATAAAGTTCTAAAAATAGTGTTAAATAATTCTGTTGTTATTAAGTTTTCAAACACACTATACACTATGGTATTGGTTTTTTACATAAGGCTTGATTCATGAGTGTTGGGGTGATTAACAACTGGTTCCATTTTGTGTGGATCTAAAATAAAATCCAAAAACAAGCATTAATGCCGCATTACAATATTAAAGCGTAGTCTTTGATTCTCGCAATGCACATGGCTCAGCGCCATATAGTAGGTCTACCATTATGAACAATATGCTGCTTTTTGTTTTCCGAGGGAGGACTCTATGCCAAGGGCACACCGACAAGTTGTGATGATGTTGCATGAGGATGATTATGTTACTTATGCACTTTAACCTTGAAGTCCATTTCAACGTGAAGTCCTAGGATGGTATCCTTACACGTTGGCGCAAATCACTTAATTTCTCTTTACGTTTAGAATTATATTCTTTTGGATTTTTTCAGCAATAATGCAGCTCTATGCCAGCATTTACGCTATTCAATGCTGTCCACGTTAGGTCATGCTCTTGCAAAATATGCGGTAAATGCCATTATCAGGCACAAAATAGCACTGACATGGAAATCACCTTCTATATTCTTATACCATCAAACGGTTTTCTCAGGTTCGAACGTATCTTGTTGGCGAAATGGGGCTTTTCTGAATTGCAAGTCAGCGAAGCTTATAAATATGTCGCCGGTGCTAACAACATATTTGGGATGTCGGTGATTCATATTTGGACTATCAAAAGTGGCTTCAAAACTTTCGAAAATCTGGGGTATACTGATTTGCTTCCCCTTTTATTTCTAGAACTTCTGAAATGGTCAAGGCAGTTCTTAGTCAAGAACTTCTGAATGAATTTTGACTATCCGCAATGCCTTATAAGTTATCATAAAGCATAATGCGTATAATAAAATCTACACCGAAAGCCAACATTTGGCGATTAGCGCAATTCCTTTGCCAAAATAGGCCACATTGTGTGTTACTTATTAAATATTTAATTTGGCCGTTCATTCATCATTCAGGGCAAATTGCGTTAGTTTTTATTTTCATTTCGACTGCGGAGATGGCAATTAACAATTTCATTCGCAACTGCCTGTCATGTAATTAAATGAAATGAAATATTTGAAACAATTACAGAAAAAAAAAATAAAAAAAAAAAAAAACGAAAACGAAAACAGAACACAAGGCCACGCACGCTCCCACCACACAAATTGCCTTTTAAGTTAACGGGCGGCTCTTGAAACTCTTCGTTGTGCTAGAGTAGCAGCGTTGCTATGCAAAAGTACGTAACATGAAAACGAATGCCGGTCAAAATGGTTTTGCTTAAAGTGAAATTTCGAATTTAAAAGTTAAGTAAACGGAGCTGGTGCGGCGATTGTGTTGGCTTGGTTTGTGGCTTGGCATAACGGAAACTGTGTTGCCTGCTGGTCGATTAAAATCTAAATTTTAATTACACGAAACTTGCGCACAAATACAATGGCAGCAACAGCAACAGTTTTGGCTCAATAACAACAACACAGGCCATTGTAATTAAGGCAAATAATATTACAAGAAAAACGCAAAAACAAGAGAGCGACGTGACAAATGAAAATTAATTTTCTTTTTCTCGTTTGCATATTTTTGCTTTTCTTTTTTTTTCTCTCTTTATTTTATTTTATTTTATTTTATATTTTGGTTTTTTTTTTCTTTAATTTCCGCATTGTATACAATTATTTTGTACATTTGGCGTTAGTGTTGTTGTACGTTGCAAGCTGGTGTGCTCAAATTAATCAATGGCCGCTTAGCCTAAAGCAACAACTACAACAAGCAACTAAAATTACAAAATCAAATGTTGCCAACATGAATGAAAAAGCGAAAAACGCAATTTATTAAATATTTTATAAAAGTCAAATGAACAAAAAAATAAGTTGAAAAACAAAAAAAAA
>JXOS01015556.1:0-17258 GCA_001015075.1 Cirrula hians
TTTTTTTGTTTTTTGTTGTTGTTGTGTTTTATATGCTCACTTTAGAATTTCTATTGTTCATCTTTGTTGAAATGATTTTTGTTTATATTGCTGCTGCTTTGGGTCATTAATGTTGTTTGTTTTAGCATTGTTGTTTGTTGTTTTTGTTGTGCTTTTCGAATACATTCGGTTAACTTAAATTAAAAGCTTAACCAATTGTGGAGTTTCACTTTTGCTGTTGATTGCTAGACTACGCTGGCTAACAGCAGAGCAACGCACATAAAGAACAGCACTCACAGAAACAACAATAAACATAAAAGGAAAAGCAAAAAAGAAATAAATTTACGCAGAGCGGCGGTGAGCAGTGAGCACAGAGCCGGGCGTGCATAGTGTCGAAAACAAATAAAATAAGAATTTAGCAAATCACTGCCATTAAGCTGCTATTCGTGTAAATTTTTATGCTTGCGCTTGGTGATATGGCGTCGAAGCGCTAGGGCTGGCATGTGTGTGTGTGTGGGTGTGTTGGTGTGTGCCTGGGCAAGTGCCGTGGTGTATTGCTTGTGTGCGTTGTAAATAATTTCGTTTTTACTTGTGCTCGCTTTTCCAATTCATTTGCTTTTTATCGTTGTCGTTATGCTCTAAGTGAATGTTGAATTGTTGTAATGAATTTGCATTTGCTTTGGAGCACAAGCAAGGCGAACAATGCACACACACGCACAAGCACACACTAATAAGTCGACTGGGGATTAAGCCAGCACAGCAGCAACCAAAATAGTAAAAAATTAATAAATATTAGTTGCGCAAAAAGTGCGTAGCATTGCGTAAATCGTATGACTTTTCATTTGGAAATAACGGCGAGCGCAAATTGTGTGACATAGAGCGCGTTTCGGCAAATATGATTACATAAAGACCTGCGCCAAATGGCAAAAAAATAATGCCAAACAATCGCTATGAAGTGTGCATGGCAAGTCAAGAAAAAGCAAATGGACATTAAATAAATAAACTACAGCTGCAGTTCATTAATGCCGATACAAATGCTCGCATGACAGTTGCTCACATATGCGCTAAAGCATTGCATACTTTTCGGCGCAAGCAGTGGTATCCATGCCAAAGTGCCGCTGCTGACCGTGCACATAACGTGTGTCGCGACATGAGCACACATAAAAGTGTCAGCAACTGTGGCTGGCGCAAAAAAGGTAAAACATTGCACAGCAACAACAACAACAATGAAAACAACCAAAGCGGGTTTCAATTAAGTTATGTTGGCGTTGTTTAAAAGGCTCGCGTCTGTTTGTGAAAGCAAGACGGGCGTGTGCGCATAAATTGTTTAATTTTCCAAAATAATACCGATTACACGCCCACAAAAGCCAGCTTAGCACGGCCCAATCCGTGCAACACAAATAAAAGCCGCACAATTACAACTCTCAAGTCTTTTAATTATAAATTTCGTGCACCCTTTTTGCCGCTGGCAAAACGTAGCGTGCAGCTGGCCGTGTCACTGCAGCTGGCATGCTGGCGCTTTTACGCAACATAAAATTAATCCTTTTAACCGACAGTGCGCTGGAGTGCGCCGGTGTGCGTTCACGCCAGTGTGCTCCACCAGTTGTTGTCTTTGACGTACGCGCTCGCAATTGTTTCTTTTGAAAACTGCGCCGGCTGATTGATTGCGCTGCTTTACCTAAAGGATTTATTGCCTTGCGCGCAGCAGGCTACATGCCTCAAGTAGGTGTGTGGCATGTGTCTGCTGCCTTGCCTGTCATGCTGCCGCACTGGCGTTAAATTGTAATTTCTTGTGCCGGCTTTATGTTCATTCTACTACCTCTTAGTGCGCTCATTATACTCATGTTTTGCCTTTTATGCTTATTGTGATTTTTATGTTTGTTGTCTGTGTATGCGGCTGCGTGGGTTGTGCGTGTGTTGTTGCTTTTTTTGTTATTGCTTGCGTTCATTTAATTTGAAAACATTTTCTTCGGCAATTAAAAACACGTTCGCTGCGTGGCAGTTTATTTACTCAGCCTGTGCACGGGCCCAGTTTACATGACAGCCGCTGTTGTTATTAAACAACACACACACCATTATACACATACACATCAACATACGAGGAAACGTGCATTTGCCTGTCCGCTGTATTGGCTTGTTATGCGTAGCAGCCAGCGCACGGGTTAATTGTGCGCTTCACCTCAGCGCTTGTGTGCTAGTATTTGGGTATGGCACACACACAGGCGCACACACATAAACATTGCTTTGTGCTTAATAAATCGAAGCACTGGCTGCTGTTCGCTACTGCTCTCCCTAGTCTGCATGGGGATGTGTGTGTGTGTATGAGCAACAACGTCAATTAAGAATTTGTATTTGCACGCGCACTCGAGTGACGGTGCTGTCGTCATATGTGCGCGAGTTTGCTGGAAAATTTTTGTTTCAACCATTTTTATTTTTGCTACGATGTTTGTTTATAAGTTAATTTTATTTTTGAAAACATTCGCTGTACTCTTGTTTTGACATGTTTACCGTGTTGTTGGTGTTTATTAAGTTGACTAAGCACTCGGCAAGCGCGTTGAGTGCTTGCCGTGTCTGTTCGCTTAGTACGCGTGTGTGCCATTGAGTGTAATTAGTTACAAGTGGTTGTATACTCGTTTTGTGCATGTGTTTGTATGCCAGCGCTGGTATGTGCTGTTGCCTGTGTGGTATGCATGAAAGACATTTTTTGTTGTGTTGTTGTGCGCTTTTAATTGCTCTTGCGCCGCGTTATCTGTGTGATGATGAATGTTATCAATAAATTAAAGTTAATGAATTAAATATATTTATGCTTGTTGTTGTAGCGGCTGAATTTTGCTCTTTGTCTGGTGTGCTTTGGCATTGTTGCGCGGCAATAATGAAATAATTGCAAAAAATTATGATTAATAGCATGCTTCAGGCCGATTTAATTGAAATGTTCGCACAAGCGTTGCTAGCGACACAAAGAGCATTAAAAATAATAATAAAAAAATTATAATTGAAAAATTATAACTAAAAAATAATGATTAAAAATTAAAAGAAATTGAAATGAAAAGTTCACTAGTCATTCTATTATATTAATTGTTATATAAAGGCTAATTAAATGACTAACACCAAACAACAGCAATATCAACTCAAGAATGAGAAAAAAATAAGTTGTTTTATGTCGAAAGTGTGATACATGATGCCGCGGAATATTCCAGGCCCACATGTATTAGTATTTTATTAATTTATTAATTTGAATATCCCCTAACTAGCAAATTTGAATTGATTTTGATTTCGCTATCTTTACATCATTACGTTGTCTGTTTGACTGCTGTCTTCTTTCTCCAGTATTTTGGTTTTTTTAATGCCCATAAGTCGTAAACTGAGGGTATTATGGGTTTTTGCAAAGTACGTAATGCGTAGAAATAATCATTTCAGACTTTTTTCAATGAAATCGGTCAGTAGCTTCAGGTACCTCCCATAGAACGTTTATCCCCGATTTCCCGAAAATTAGTATAAAAGCCAGGAACGTTATCGTAGACTACTGAGTTATGTTATAATTGCTTTTTTGGGACATTGTCATAATAATTGGTACATTGTCATAATATTGTCATAATATTGCATTGCATATCGATAACTTAGGCTACCCTCATAGAACGTTTACTCCCGATTCCAAAGAAAATAGTATTAAAGTCAGGTGCATCACCGTAGGCAACTGAAATTCGGTAATGTAGCATTTTCGAGTCATAGTCATTAAATTATCAAATTATATAAAAATCGGTCTATAAATTCAGTTACCCCAATTTCACGGAAATTAGCATACAAGGCAAAAGCGTTATCGAAGACTCCTGAGATTCGGCATAGACGCTATTTTGGATCATAGTCAGTATATTGTTTAATTCTTAGTAAATCAATCAATAACTACAGGTTATACCAATAGAACGCTTACTCCAGATTTCACGGACATTATTATGAAAGTCTTTGTGGGGTACATATATTCGGTATGGAACCATTTTTGGGCCATTATCTTGACATTTGTGTTTTCTTTTCCGAGCCCCCCGACAGCTCGGTTAAGCGAGTACTTTTAGACCAGTTGAATTTTTAATATCCCGAAATTTTGTAAAGTACCTCGTATTATCCTTGTATTTTACAAAATCAATCACATTTTTGATTATTGTCTATTATTTTTTATTTTTCTATGAAAAAAAATAAAATGTTGAAATTTTAGTGAAACCTCGAAACGCCGTCTACCTCTGGGTAAAAATTCGGAGGTCAGCTTGGTTAAACACTAGAACCTCGGCTAAGAATACGGTTTCTGAACTACGGGACGACTGGCTAATGGCAATTTCTTCTGCGTATTTAAGTGTCTAGTCTACAGATCTTGATCTAACGATATATTGTGCATTATTTATTTTTTTTCATTACTCGAGATGGTCCATTGGTGGTTAATGCAGTGCAAGTATCTGGATCATATTAATAATTCTGAAAAAAAAAAAAATTGTTTCTCCATAATTTCAGGTAGCAGGGCAAGCTGCAGAATCCCTTTTAATCGGAATACGGCACCGTATTACTATATAATGTTACTTCTGCAGCTATGCTATTATAATCAAACCCTCTTTTTAGCACAGATATAAAGAAGAGCATGCTATCAGGATCACTTAGAGAGATTTGCGCTTTGTCTTACTCTAAAGTTGGTCTGTTGTACGCCCTGTCGCACCCGTTTGTAATGGGAATGAAGGATTCTGCGGCAATCATTGAGTAACCTACCGTGATTGCTGTCTGTGCTTTGTTGGCCTTTTTTGGAGAATTTTTTGATTTCTTGGATGTCCAACTGAGCTATCATAGTATGTTTTTTAATCACAGCGCTGCCTATAAGGTGCTATAGGTGTCTTGCTTACCCAAGACATCGACAAAGAATTTGTGTGGTTCTTAAATTATTGGACTCGTCACCACTAATTGAACAGATGTTGGCAGATGTAGTTTGGGATACCTTGGATTTAAGCTAGAATTGGTGTATATTAATAGGTTCTTTCCTTTTCGCGGTGTCTAGTATATGCGATGATAGTCTGGCCGTATGGTATGTTGTCTCGCTCTAACGGCTTCTCTGTCAAAGCTGCTGAAACTATTGATTGGGGTGAATTTTGTATATTGTTATAAACATATGTAAAACTTCGTAATTGGTGATTCGGTCCAGGGTGGAACCTGTTCTGGCCAGCGCATTCACTATAATTTGCCGTTATATTCTACCGTTCCTGGCTGATACCGTGTTTTCTTGTAGTCACGTGTAGTCTGAATATAGAATTGGACTGTTATGGACCGCTTATACCTGTAGCCGAATGCTAGAACTTTCATCTGGCTGCCAAGAGTATGAGAATGTCCGTGGATTCTGGTTTCTGTGTTCGGAATGTACATACTGGATGCCACTTTTCGTCCTGCTTAGATGCATTGGTGTTAATGCAAAGTTCGAGTGTCTTGGTATGCCAGACTGATCTGGTATAAGCTATTCGCACTGGATATTTTCAGCATTTTGGACTACCTTGCAGTATTTTTCATAGATTTTCGGAAAATACGCCATTTCGCGAACCTCTCATTTCTGCCTTATTTCTTTTTTTTATATTTTTGCTATATATATATATACATGTGTATTAATTTATTTAAAGAATTCTATAACTTATTTATTTCGAATTAAATTAAATATGTTTAATATATTTAATACCCATCAGGGAGGATGATATAATGGTGCTGGGCAAAGTATGTAATACATGTGGAGATATATTCAAAGAATCCAAAAAGAAGACTAAATACTGATGTCTGTATATATCCAGATCTAGTTCGCGAACGGACTTAATTATGGTTATCCCCCATAAATAGTTTTATCTCGATTTCGCGAAAATCCATAAAAAACCAACTGCTTCATGGCATGCTATTGAATTTGGTATGGAGCCATTTTTGGATCATTGCCATACAATTTTACAATTCGAGCAAATTTCTTCCATAAAATATACCGGGTACCATAGAACCTTTATATCACGACTTCACGCAAATAATTAAAAAATGCGATTCATGGCATAAAACTGAAATTTGGAAGCTATATAATTTCCCGTTATTTCTATAACGTTCTGCAATTTGAGTGAAATCGGATAGACCTCTTAGGTGAGATTTTAACTTAAGTAACCAACTCAATGGAAGTTATTAGAATTTCGTATTACTGCAAATTTTTTATGATTCTATAAAATGAACTAGCAGTATTATAAAAGTGGTTTTGGCCTTGTTATTTGAGACTTTTTTAAGAATTATATTTTAAGCCAATCACAGTAANGAATAATGCTGCGTCGTCAATGAAATTAAGATTATCAATTACGTAATCTAGGGATTATGTTTTTTACAAGTTTATGAATTACTTTATAAACTTTTTTTTTTGTTTAATATTATACGCCCACTGNGAAATTAGGATTATCAATTACGTAATCTAGGGATTATTTTTTTTACAAGTTTATGAATTACTTAAGACTTTATAAACTTTTTTTTTTTGTTTAATATTATACGCCCACTGCATTGATTACTGGAATATATTGCTTAATTATTTATTCTTGCCTTTGCCAAGTTTCTTCATTGCTTTTCAATAGGCTTAGTTCTGTTGATGTTAGTTAATCGTTTTTGGTATTTTAAATAATATGCTGCTCTTAAACTTTGCAAGCCGTCTAGCTGATAAACGGGAGTAATCAAATCTACACCATTTCATCATTTCAATGGCACGGCCAGTAACATGCCTGCACGGCGTATGATTAATAATAATGAGCTAGTGGGTGTGAATATCATGCAAACGTGCCGCGCTATGATTCACTAAGACTAATGAAGCGGCTTATTATTAGGCCATAAAAACAATGTTGTATACATTATGACAGCAATAAGTCAAAGGTTCAATGAAATTATGGCATTGTTAGGCGTGGAATTATTGCCTCAAACAGCCATTCCTGCCGTATTGTGTGTTGAAAAACATATGCGCGTGTGCCATGGCTTTGTGTAGAAATTATTAAGCAAATTGAAGTATGTTGTATACAAATTTTTTTAATTTGTTTTTTTCTGCTTTTTGCGTTGTTTGTTTTGATATGTTTTATATTTTGCGTTATTATAAGGAAGACTTAATTTGTTTTGAAATTTGCTCAGCTTCAACTTCAAAATGATGGCTGATGAGTGTAAGACCTTACAGTCTTGGAAAGTTTTTCATTTGAAACTGTAATAAGATTTAAGCTTTGCTATATAACGCTTACAAAATTCATCTCAATATTTTGGGGACATAAACAGCAAATAATTATATGATTGCATATAATTTTTTTCTAAAAATATTTATATTTTTAGATAGATAGATAGATAGATAGACAGATAGATGATAGATAGATAGAAGAACACCTGACAGGATCACTTAGACATATATGTCCATATATGCCCTGAGATATAAATCTGCTTCATGCTCTGTCGCCCTCAATTGGGAGTGGTAAGGGAGGATGACGTTGTCAGAGCTCCTCTTGTCATTATTTCGCTCAGTGCCTTGTCAGCTACTTTGGCGAATTTGCCGATCTGTCGGATGTTTTCCTGGGCTATCGCCCCAAGGTAGCTGAGCATGGCGCTGCCTAGAAGGTTCAGCCTGTACCTCGCTAGACCTGGACACCTACAGAGAATATGTGTGGTGTCGAAGTTGTCAGTTTCGTCACCACACAGTGGGCATATGTCTACGGCGCTCAATCCGAGCTTTTGAGCGTGGGTGCCGAAGTAGGAGTGGCCTGTAGAGCCACCGTGGTCATGAGCGATCAATTCCTTGCTTTTTACAGAGTTTGTGCAGGGCCAGGAAGTCCTGGCCGTGCTACATGTTGGCTTGCTCTGCCATCTGCTATTAGAAAGCTGCTGAAACCAGTTATTTATTTATATTTTTAATGTGCAATTAATTTTTTTTCAGCCAATTTTTTTCTGTTAATTATCATTTATTGATAACTCATTACTTTTTTTATCATGAAAATATTATAAAATTTTTTTTTACTGTTTTAAAATTTCTTATATTCATATCAACAATTATATATTCATAATTAAAAATGTTAATAATTCGTTTTTTATTCTACAAACAGACAGAGATCACACTTTAAATTTTGTAATAGAAATTTACTAAATTTCCGAATTTCAAGAAAAACGGAAGCCAATCTTTTCAGATATCGAAGAATTGGTTGGCCTGTAGTTTAATTAGAGACCATTCTTAAGTTGAAGAATTACTTAGACCCCGAAAAAGGTTCGTTGTTTTACGCTGGAATATGAGAAGACCTTCATTCTACTATTCTATTGCTGAATGGACATTTGATGGTATTTGTGAATTCGGATAGACTTTTCTTAGTTGCAACATCCCTTTCTGCTAATTCTGCAAAGCATGATCTATCCAGTAGTCAGTCTGCTTCTAGACAAAGGTGAGCAGCTACGATGAAGTTGTTCTGATGTGGCGTGCTCTTCTGCAGCTGAGTATCTGCATTGTTCCGACTCATGCGGATGCAATATTCGAAAGTGTTTTGAAAGCGTTTTCTGTGCTATGATGAGTCCATCTATCATATGGCTATATCGTGATTCCCTTCTTCGTCTGGAATCGCATCATTATTGAATTTTGTCTTAAATCTTTTATTTTAAAATCTTTTAATTTTTCTGTAAGAATCAAAAATTAATCGTCACCTTCAGTTTATGAAACATTAATTAATATTTTTCGAATTTAGGAATTATTGTTATAATCTTTAATATTAATTAAATTATATTTAAAAAAAAAAAAAATTATTTGTAAATAATTTGAAATTAAAATATATTTTTCTTCATCTTTTACTTGCAGGTATGTGCTCGATGTCTGATGTGTGCCTGGTTGGGTTTTTAAATCAGTATTTGACAAGTCTGCTTAAAAACTTATTGATCTTATTGAAATTCGATTTATCTTATATTCTGCTTAATTGAATTTTTCATCGAAATAACGCAAAACTTTTTCGAACAGTAAAATTAAAAAAAATATTAATAAACTAAACTGTGACTGACTGATAGGTACTATGGATTAGGTGAACCGACTTTAAATCTTTCAGTTTGTTTATATGTTTCAGTAATTTGACTGAGGATATTATGGGTTTGTGCATAATATGTAATTGGTGGAAATAATTCTTTTTCACTATATGTTTATTGAAAAACTTGCATAGAATCAATAAAAATAACAAAATTTTATAGAAAGATGTTCGTTTGCTGAACTCAAGAACTTGAATACTTTTTGATATAAATCAACGGAATTCGATAATTGGTTATTGCACTTTTAAAAATTAAGGTCGTGTTAGTATATTGATGGCAAGGATATATAATTTTCTCCCGAATTAAGGAAAAGTCTCATGAAAGCCGTATATTTCGTTGAAAGATGCTCTATTTTCGCATTGTAGAGTTCTTGCCATAGTATTAAAAATTTGAGCAAAATCGGTCTAATACTATGTTCAAAAAGTCAGGATAAATGTGGTTATGAAATGATAAATCTTTATTTATTCATATAAATCAATTTCATATCCGTCGAAGTCTTCCCCCTCTGATACAATGCATCTATACCAACGTTTTTTCCATTCCTCTAAGCATTCCAAAAAGTCATTTCCCGATATAGCCGTCACTGCGCGAAACGATTTACGTTGAATCTCTTCAATAGTTTCAAAGCTGTGTCCCTGGAGAGTTCTTTTGAGTTTGGAAAATATCCAAAAGTCGCATGGAGGAAAGTCAGGTGAATAAGGCTGTTGCGGAACGAGTTGAGTGGAATTTTTGGCGAAAAATTCTCGAATTATTGTTATTTATTTATTTATTTTTTTTTGCAGGGGCAAACGAAGGTAAAATGCATTACGCACCGCCATTTATGAACGACAACCTGTTTGTGTCGGACTCTTAATAATAGTTAGTAATAGTTATTTGCATAATGCTCTTCAGCTTGTATTTCGAAGAAATTGATTGTTTTTGGCACCAAATGCGATTGAATTGATCAAGTGGAAATGCCAACTATAACAACTAGATCTCTAATTGTCAATCGACGATTTTCGAGCACCAATTCTTTGCTGTTGTTGCTCAGTTGACATTGAAGGTCTTAATCAACATGTTCTTTGCCTTCTTTGAAGTCTTTGTATCATTTATAAACATTGTTCTATGTCATAGTCATTTCACCGCTGCCGAAATTTCATTCCGCAAAAAAAATTTAATGATACTTCTTTGCTTAGCAAAATCGGAAATTTTTAAAATCGCCAAAATAAATTTAAGTCATTTAGAAAACACAAGCGTTTGCATGTGACTAATGATGAGATTCAAAAGATTTGCCACAAATATCACTCACAGTATTACCAACAAAAAATAATACTATTTTGCTCTCGAATCGTCAGCAAGGAAGCTTAAGTTAAAAAAGCACTTTAATTTTTGATCATTATGGTATAACTTCGGATAGATCCCATTACACATTTTCTCCTGATATAACTTAAATTAGCATAAAAGCCATGAGCTTCATTCCATTGTTCTGAAATTTTAGTGTTATATATATAATCTCCGTTTTATATTAAATCAGTCNTTTTTAAAATCGCCAAAATAAATTTAAGTCATTTAGAAAACACAAGCGTTTGCATGTGACTAATGATGAGATTCAAAAGATTTGCCACAAATATCACTCACAGTATTACCAACAAAAAATAATACTATTTTGCTCTCGAATCGTCAGCAAGGATATATAATCTCCGTTTTATATTAAATCAGTCCATAATTTCGGGTATGCCACTTATCCAAATTATCAATTGTTTCATCGGAACTTACTGACATTTGACCTTGTTCGACTGTTTTGATGCTTTTTCAAATGACGATCCATCTTGTTTACCGCATTTACCTCAATAATCCAATAACTATATAGGTAGTTATAAAAAACTGTGTTTTGAAAATGTAGAAATCCAAAACTAATGTTATTCTTAGAAAACAGAACGTCAGCTTAGAGACGTACATTTCATTGGGCATCACATTATCTGATCAGTATGCTTTGAACTCGAATTCGTACTCATGGCCTGCGAGTAGTAACGTTTTAATTTTTGGGATTAATCATTAATGTTGTTAAATGATTTTTGTTGTTTAAATTAAAATTTAAAATTAAAATGTTTTTTTTTTTTTAATTTGCACAGTACTCTCTGACATTTCAATGAGCACCACACTATACCATTAATATGCTTTGATAACTGGAGGGACACGAGCACCATATATATGATTTTCGGTTACAGTGTTGTTACCAAGTAAAATCCACGAAATTTATCTGTACCTTCTTCATTCCGTCAAGAATAGGAACAAGAGAAAATTGAGTCGGTCCATAAGTAGTTTTTCATTTTCGCCTCAAGAAGGATGAACTGGGATTTACGCTATGTACTTCGACCATACGAGAGCACGTTGCTACAAATTATCCTGCATTCATTAGCAGCACAACGCCAGATGCTCGTTGCCATGTTTGATTTTAAACTTTTAAATGAAGAAGTGGATACCACTCCAACTTGGAAGAGTTCCTCTTGCTGTACCTAATAGGTAGAAACACTAGGCATTATCTTCTTCTCCGCATGACGAGATGTGTGAGAAACTATGAGGCTTTTAAAGCCCTCTGAGTCTTATGCAGGATTTTCAATCAACACTTTCAGACTTTTAATTTTTCAATGTCAACCGATGAGTGTCGAAGGTGTCTCCTTAATGCAATTAGAATCAGTGTATTTCCCTATTTTTTCTTATCTATTAAGTGCGATTTTTAATATTAAAATTAAACTGAAACGACTTTACAGTTTTTGAAAACATTTTATAGTCAGCAATAAATATAAAAAAAATAAAAAAATTTAAATAAAAAAGAACTGCTAAGTAATAATTTTGGCGCTGCTTTAGCTAGCAAACACGCTCTAGCTGCAGTTCATGACTACCTCAGCATTAGGCCAATGTTGCTGCCCATGTTTTCTTGGCTGTGCAAAAATTTCATTAAAATTGACACATGAAATTTGCATCCTTGGCAACTGCTGCAAACAATCTACGGCATTTCAATTCATTTAACTGCGCTGCTAATGCATGAATTATTTATTTGCGCTTAAAATGCCATGCTTTTATGGCTGACTAATAGAAGCAGCAGCGGCATGCTAGTAGCTGGCTGATGCTTGTATTGTGTCAACCAAATCAATTATTGGACCGCATCCAACGCAATATTGTGTGCTGGTTATGTGGCATTTGGAAGCCAGCGACATGCTGGCGCTTAAACAGCGCTGTCAGCAAATTTTTGCGACAGAGCCAGCAACTGTGCTTCTTCGCAAAAGCACGCATGCACGCACAGAAGCAAGTGCTTGCTGCTGACTAGCTAGCGCGCATAAGTTGTAGCATGTTGCTTGACGTAGTGCATTAATCATGCGGCAATGCTGCGTACCGGCTTCCGTTTGTACATTTAGAATGCATAAACTTTTAGCAACGCTGCGTGTGAGTGTGCGTTAGGGTGTTGTTGTTAACCGCTGTTCGCACACATGCAAACATGGAAACAAGCCAAAAATTAACGGGCAAATATATTCATGCCAATGTGCTTACAACTGCCACTTGCGCGCGCTGGCTGGCGCTCACTTGCAGCCAGCGCCTGTGTTAAACTTAATCACACATTCACACATACACACAACAAAATATAACTCGCTTGCGAGAAATTTGCTTGCAAGTGTGCGCGCGCAGTAAGTGTGCGTTATTTTAGTTTTAAAATACGTGACACATTTTGAAAAAGGCAAAACTAATGTCAGCAACATCACTTCAAATGCCATTGTACCATAAGATACAATTGCGGCGAAGCAAAAACTAACACCATCACAAAAAAAAAAGAAAAAAAAGCAGGAAAAACCAAATTGTAGAAGTAAATAAATGACGTTGAATGTTAGAGCACTTGCTGCGACACTAGAGGCGCGCCAACTGCAAATATTCAACATTTCCGCAGCAAATGTGTGTGTGCGGAATTTGTCATTTTAACTTATGTGTGTGTGTGTGTTTGTTGCACACAGAACTTTACAAAATATTCGCAGCGTTTAGTTTTACAGTTATTTGTTGTTGTAAACACATATTTTGCCTAGCAGTTGCTGTCGTTTTGCGTTGAAAAATTTGCATAAATAGTCACCTAGAGAGTTACTAACAGCGCAGCTTTCTATTAAATTAAAACATTTCGCTGTTTTCGTGTATTTTGTAGCATACATCAATCATAGTCAGAGTGCATTGTGCCACAGTGTTAAAAGTGTCATGTATGGGAATAGCTATATGCAACTGCAACCAAGGCTTTTCCCTCGCATTTCAAGCGACATTAATGCATCTTACAGCGCGCACGTTAGCTGGTGTGCTTATTGAGTTAGCTCAACAAAAGTTTTGAGTTGCTCGCATATTTGAGAAAATTTTAAAAGCTAAATTATTTTAGTTTTTTATTTAAAAATATATTAGAAAATGTTTAAAATACAGTTTTTGATTTCCGAAAAGACACAAAATTCGCAATACTTCGTTTAATCCGACTTCAATGTACCCATCAGTCAACATTTCTGCATTTTCATATACGGCATGTAACACCCATTATGAATAATCGATCACCTATCCAGATATACCACCATCACCAGACATGTCCGTCCTTTTGTCCATCTGTCTGTAAGCAATAATTAGAAAGAAAGATTTGACCTAGATATACCAAAAACAGCTCACAGTTTGAAATTAAAAATATAAGATTGAAATTTTAAATTCCGGTACCTTCTGTAGACCTCTTTACCCCAAATACTGGTCTCAGTCTTCTGCAGCCATTAGAGTTCATATGTTTCAATTAAATATCGTTATAACGTTGATAGTCATACCACATAAACGTGTTCCATAAATACCCTTCATTGTATTCGAATAAAAGGTCCCAAAAGACGGTCTTAAACTAAATTAACCGCAAGCATCAATTAAATTACTTTATTGAGTGCACACAAATATGATTAATGGGTGTACCGAAAATGAGAGTGATGGAATAAAAATGGGCGGTACCTGAAATGCACACATGTGGTTCGAAAAAATGGTCATAGCCAAATATAGCTAGAAAAATTATTCAAATTAAACGACATATCATTATTGAAAGTCAAAAAATATTACCCATGTATGTATCAAAAATAGATTGGGCGGATGAAACCCAAAGGAATATCCAGTACATCTATGTGATGCAAAAAGTAGGTTTATCGAAATTTCATTATTGCACGATTGGAAATATGATCAATCTGTGTTCCCAAGATGTCAATTATTGTATAAAAATCACAGATACCTTCAAAGCACCTTTGTGGTCGATAAAGAGAATTTAAGTTATCAGCAAACCCTAATCACATTCAATGAAATTTCATTATAGAGTGCACAGAGATATGATCAAAGTAAGGCCGCCAGGGTGATTGCAGTTGAGAGATTAAATATTTTTCAATAATATTAATAGTTGATAAACGCATGTTTTACGTTTGAAATTGGTTAGGATGCAATCAAAATCTCATAAACCCTTAATACACCTATGTGGTACGAAATTAGGGTACAAAGCAAAATTAGCTATGATCATTATTTAAATCAACCATACCTAATAATGCAGAGATAATAAATGCATCCAAAGCATCTAACAATAGCAAATTAGAAGGATCGAATGCAAATCAGCGGTACCTCCAGTATATGTATATGCGATCGAAAATGAGGGTTTTATCCGTAATAACCCATAACCATTAATCAACTCCAACGAAATTTTCTTATTGGGTTCAAGTACATTTGTCTTCAAAAAGTAAGGTAAATTTTGTTATAAAAAGAATTTTTTATTTATTTATCCATATCCATTTCATCCCCTTTGAATTATTCCCGCTCTGATACACTGAACTTATGCCAATGATTTTTGCATTCCTCGAAGCATGCTACAAAGCTGCTTACCGGTATCGCCTTCGAGACGTGCAGCGACACTCGTTCAATTTTATGAATAGATACAAAGCGGTGTCGCCGGAGCAGTCTTTTGAAATTGGGAAATAGCTAAAAGTCACATGGACCAAATTCAGAGTCAGGTTCATAAGGCAGTTGCAGAACGATATGTGTCGAATTTTTGGCGACAAACTCACGAATTATTTTGGGTGTTTTTGGTACCAACCGAAATTTGCACTTATCTAACGCTCAAATGATCCTTCAAAATTTTTCCGAACCAATCCAATTGAAATACAAAAAATATCGACAAGGTCTTGAATTGGCATTCGACAATTTTCAAGTTCCAATTCCTTGATTTTGCTTACTTGTTGCGCATTAGTTGATGTTGATGGTCGCCTGGAGCGTTTCAAATCATCAACACTTTCTTTGCCTTCTTCGATGTCTTTGTACCACTTATAAAAATTTTTAAGTGAAATAGTCACATAAGACGCTCTGCAACATTCCTTGTTCAGCAAAATTCGAATCTGTAAAAATTGGCAACATCAATTTTTAGTCGTTAAGAAAACACAAGGGGAACCATATTACTAATGACGGTTACTCAAATTAACTTTGAATAAGATGTCACTAACAGTATTGCCAACATTAAAATAAAACTACTTTGCTCTCGAATTGTTAGCAAGGAGTTTAAATAAAAAATTCTCTTTACTTTTAGAACACTGTAGTATATATTTTCAATGGATCTACTGAAAATGTTCATGATTTGTGTGATCATCTCAGTTACGCCTTAGATGCAAAAATACTGAGTTTTTCGTATTAAAATTTCTTTCTGAATTTGGAAACGGTGCATATATTAAGATGTCGATCTAACTGATTGTTTTTTTCTAACTTGCTCCTTTTTTTTTGTCAAAAACGTTTTGAACTTTTAATATTTTGTTTTCTTTCTTTTGCTTTCGAATGCGTCTAAATGCTGAAACTGGAATAGTCCTCGGTTGTTAAGAACTAATATGCACAACATATTTCTGAAATCTTGAAACTGCAATGAAATTTATTTCATAGCACATATCTTTCCTCTATATGCTATTCGTAACCGATTTTGCAATCTGCGTACACAGCTCCGTTCTTGAACAAAAACAGAATTTCATATTATTTCATTCAAATTGTGGTCCAAATTAAATGCAGCTTACGAAATTCGCAGTTTGTAATTTGAAAATATCCCTTAGAGCTTTCTGTACACCTTCAATATTTCTATGTGTTTGTGGCTTAATGTTGGTAACTCAGGGCACGCATATTTTTTAGTTTCAGTTTGATGTTCTGGGATTCGCAAATGTTGCACGAAATATTTCCTCTGCCGTACTGCGCCAGAGTGCAAACTAAAAACAAAGTGCAACGCCATAAAAGTAATCACAATTTAACCCAAGTCTATGGAGATGCGCTTACTCGCACACACACATATACGCACGCGCAAACACAGTGCGCGCACATTAAAATGGCATCATAAACATAACACATATGTGTGCGGAATGCATGTGGCGCAACACACTTTCCATAGCGTAAGTCTATGTGGCAGCTAAAAGTTATGCAAAAAAAAAAATAAAAAATAGAAAAAAAAATTAGAGCAATGACGACCTAAGCACGGCGAAGCAACTCAGCTGTTGATTGCACAATCATGACTGTGATTACCGGTGAACACGTGCATAAGCTGGATGTTAGTGCGTGTGTATGAGTGAGTGCGCATGTGCCTTGCGCTGTGGTTTATTACGGCTAACGCAGTGAAGCGTATTTTCGTTGAGTATTCAACTAATAAAAATGTCAAATCGAATAAAACTGTTGATTATAATCACAATGTCGTCACACAGGCGCGCGTACGTACACATCAACGCAAATAGCGACGGCACCGACTACTGGCACCATTCGTGTAGTGCTGCCGTTGTCAATATGTGCCAGCCAATGCAATAAGCTCAAGTGTCACTTTTTAGCTTTTATTTCATGTTGTAACGCCGTTGTTGTTGCAAGCAATATTTAAGCAATTTCATCTTGATATTCTCGGAAAATTTTTTTGAATGCTGAGAGCAATTGTCGCTTTCCATTTATTTGACATTTACACGGCTCAGAATTATACGGAAAAATTGGAAAAAATTGCATGGAAATATCAAATTCCTTTTAACGACATGTGATCGCATTACGCAATTAAATCGGCTCGCAGTGTCATTAAAAAGAAGATAAAGCAGATTATTTCCGATGAAAATCAGTCAGTCATTCGCGTGTTATGTGCATATTTGGGGTGCTTTGCCAATTTATAAGATTTTAAATGTCAATAATTGAGTGAGGAATGAGTTGAGCTGGATATCATAAAG
>JXOS01015646.1:0-14546 GCA_001015075.1 Cirrula hians
AGTGCTTACTATATTCTATCAATTGACATAAGCTCATATGGGGTTAATTGGATAAAATTTGAGCAATTTTCGCTTCTATGTGAAATTCATGCCCATGGCATGCAACTTCATCCAATATTACACCCATAAACTTGGTCAGGCCGCGCCTTGATGTTGAATATGGAATAGCTAGTGCCAACTTTGTTCTTTTCATTGACAGAAGCCAATATGGGGGTCTATTCGATAAATTTGGAACAATTTTCACTTTTATGGGAAATGTATGCCCATGGCATGCCACTTCATCCAATATTACACCCATAAACTTCGAAGTCATCTGGCCCCGCCAGGTTGTTGAACACGGACTAGCCAGTGCTAACTATGTTCTTTCTTTTGACATAAGCCAATATGAGGGTCGACTGTATCAATTTTGAGCAATTTTCACTTATATGGGAAATTCATGCCCACGGAATGCCACTTCATCCAATATTGCACCCATAAACTTCGAAGTCGTCCAGTTCCGGTGGGGTAATCAATATGAAATAGTTAGTTGTAACTATGTTCTATCCATTTACATAAGCCAATATGGGGGTCGACTGGATTGATTCTGAGCAATTTTCACTTTTATGAGAAATTCATGCCCATGGCATGCCACTTCATCCAATATTACACCCATAAACTTCGAAATTGTCCAGCACCGCCGAGATGTTGAATATGAAATAGCTAGTGCTAACTTCATTATATCTACTGACATAAGCCAACATGGGGGTCGATTGGATCAATTTTGAGCAATTCTCACTTATATGGGAAACTCATGCCCATGGCATGCCACTTCATCCAATATTACACCCATCAACTTCGAAGTCGTCCAGTCCCGGTGGAGTAATCATTATGAAATAGTTAGTTGTAACTGTGTTCTATCCATTTACATAAGCCAACATGGGGGTCGACTGGATTAATTTTGAGCAATTTTCACTTATATGGGAAATTCATGCCCACGGCATGCCACTTCATCCAATATTACACCCATAAACTTCGAAGATGTCAGGCCCCGCCGGGATATAAAATATGAAAGAGCTAGTGATAACTATGTTCTATCCATTGACAGGAGCCAAAATGAAACTTCGAAGTCGTCAGGCCCCGCTGGGATGTTGAATATGAAATAGCTAGTGCTAACTATGTTCTATCTATTGACATAAGCCAATATGAGGGTCTATTCGATAAAATTTGAGCAATTTTCACTATTATGTGAAATTCATCCCCATGGCATGCCACTTCATCCAATATTACACCCATAAACTTCGAAGTCGTCCAGCCTCACCGGAATTTTTAGAATAAAATAGCTATTGCTAACTATGTTCTATCCATTGACATAAGCCAATACGAGAATCGATTGGATCAATTTTGAGCGATTTCCGATTTTATGTGAAATTCATGCCCCTGGCATGCTTCTTCATCCCATAATATACCCATAAACTTCGAAGTCGTCAGGCCCCGCTGGGATGTTGAATATGAAATAGCTAGTGCTAACTATGTTCTATCTATTGACATAAGCCAATATGAGGGTCTATTCGATAAAATTTGAGCAATTTTCACTATTATGTGAAATTCATCCCCATGGCATGCCACTTCATCCAATATTACACCCATAAACTTCGAAGTCGTCAGGTCCCGCCTTGATGTTGAATATTAAAAACCTAGTGCTAACTATGTGCTATCCATTAACATAAGCCAGAATGAGGTTCTATTCCGTAAATTTTGAGCAATTTTCACTTTTATGTGAAATTCATGCCCATGGCATACCACTTCATCCAATATTACACCCATAAACTTCGAAGTCGTCCAGCCTCACCGGAATTTTTAGAATAAAAAAGCTATTGCTAACTATGTTCTATCCATTGACATAAGCCACTACGAGAATCGTTAGGATCAATTTTGATCAATTTCCGATTTTATGTGAAATTCATGCCCATGGCATGCCACTTCATCCAATATTACACCCATAAACATCTTAGTCGTCCAGCCCTGCCGTGATCTTGAATATGAAATATTTAGTGCTAACTATGTTCTATCCATTGACAGAAGCCAAAATGAGAGTCTATTATATAAATTTTAAGCAAATTTCACATTTATGGGAAATTCATGCCCATGGCATACCATTTCATCCAATATTACACCCATAAACTGAAGATAAAGATTTTGGCATCGTCAGCGTAAGATTTTGTGACAAGTTGTAATTTTTTTATAGAAAGAAGAAATAAATTTAGACTGCCTTGAGGACAACCAGACTTTCCAGAATAGGACCAGATAGCTGATCATTCAAAATACATTGCTCTCAGTTAAATATGATGACACCCACTCCTGAAGTCAAACAAGAAAAACTGGAAATCCCACCTTATTTTGTTTTTGAGCAAGCAATTGGTGACTGACCGAGTCAAAAGCTTTATTGAATTCTATAAATAGTACATCCGTCCGAAAACCGCACGAAAATCCGTAAATGACGTGATGAGAAAAATCAAGCAGGTTCGTTACGGTAGATCGTCCTTTAATATATCCCTGCTGGGAACTGGATATTATCGCCCGCAGAGAATCGGATAGTTGGTTGGTAATGATATGCTCAAATAATTATGGTATTGGATTTAATTACATTGTTTGAATAAACAATAAATATTCAAATAAAAATTATGTATAATTTATGTAGTTTAATGATAACACAAAAATTTTTTAAGTGTATTTGTATCGTCTGTGAAATAATAACAAAAATAAAACAAAATAAAAAAAATAAAAATAAAATGTGTGATATAAGCATATGAATAGTGTCAAAAAAACTTTTAATACAGTTCATTTCTTACTTCTTTACCATCCTAACATGGTCTTAAGTTACTGAAATTGTTTCAATTATTCTCGAAATTTTAATGACTCTGGGGCGTGTTTCTCAGGATCGATATTGCTGTGGACAATGTTTTCATATTCCCAATCTACAAGAATAACCTGTTAACTCGTATCCAAATTAATGCCGTCTTGGTTTATGTATTATTACTGGAAAATAGTAACTCGGACGAATTTTTTTTAATTTAATTTAGCTTGTGACCTTAAGTCATTTCTGTAATCACAAATGAACTCAATCTGTCTAGTGCCTTTATATTGAGAACAACATTTTCCTTGACAACAACAACATGATTTGAAAATCGTTGTTTAATTGATCGATCTAGACTTGTATGATGGATATTCTTTCGCTGAGCGGTGTATAATGTTGCGAGAATCCATTAGAAATAAGTTTATAATTCCAAATTCTGATTTTAATTTTCTTATTATCCTTTAACGTTATTTTTTTAAAGAATTATTTGAAATTCTCTTTTATTTCGGATTATATGAGTGAAATCTTTGAACTGTTCTGAATCCATATATTTACCATCTTTTCCCCAGCGTCCATATCTCAAAATTTTACGACATATTGTTCGTTTTAAAAATTTTTATCAATTTGTGGCTTTAGGTCTGACATCCCCAAAAATTCACCAAAACACATCAACCTATTTTCTTCATGATAAATCAAAAGTTTGACAAATATTAATATATATGTAGGCCGATTTTGAATCTTTTCGAGACAACTCAATCCACATGGGGCTCAAAGTTGTTTCATTAATTTTTAATGGAAACCTTATTTTTGAACATCTCCGACTATATGTCCAGATCATTTCAGCAAATTTTGAAGTGTAATAATATTTCTGGAAAATATTATAAGCAATGAATTATTAAACGATTGGATTAATCGTTTTCGAGAGAACTCAGTTCGTATGAAATTCAAAGGTGATTCATTCATTTCTATAGGAAACCTTATCATTGAATATTTTCGACTCCAGAATACTTCTACAGGTTCCTTTAAATCCATAAAATTGTTGGTAAATATTTTGGGGAATCTAATTCCTACATGTTTTTGGACATCGGATGAATCAATGAGGAGAAAACTCAGATGATATGGAGAGCAAAGTTGATTCATACATTTCCATGGGAGACTTTGTTTAATAGTACTCCCGACATTTTCTTCAAAACAAGTTAGCCGCGTTCTTTGAAGTATATAAACTTGGTGGCAAATTGTAAGAGAAGGTCAAATATATCCCGATTTTTGCGGATTGGATGAATTATCTTCTAGAAAACTCAATTGATATAAAATTAAGAGTTGTTTGTGGAAAATATGTACATCAAGGCATCAGAAGTTATTAAAGTATAAGAAAAATGCTGGAAAATCTTCAATTATTACTCGATTTTGGACATCGGCTGAATCGTTTTCGACAGAACTTAATTCGTATGAAATTCAGTATTGGTTCATACGTTTCTATGAGAATCTTTATTACTGAACATCTCCGACAATATTTGCAGAACAAATATTATAAAGAATCCAATTACTACTCGTTTTTTGACAGCAGATGAATCAATATGGAGAAAAATCAAATCAATTATAGAGACCAATTTATTCATATTCTTTGGAAGACCCAATTTTTTAACATCCCCAAAAATATCTTTAGAAAAAGTCAACAGAGGTCAGTGAAGCATAATAATATATATTATATATGTAATTATTACTCGACTTTGGATATTGGCTGAATTTATGCCGAGAAAACTTATCCAGATCATGGTATCAGAGCTTTTCCAAGAAAACACAAAATTCGGCAAAATATTATGACTAATAAGTTATTAATCAATTTTAGAGATCGGAAACATAGTGTTCTAGTGACCTGAAATCATATCAAGTACAAAGTTGTTTCATATATTTCTGTCGGAAACCTAATTCTTAAAAATTTCTGCCAATATCTCTAGAACAAGCCAATGGAATGACTTGAACATTGAAAAAAATTGTTGCTCATATAAAGACGAATCTAATAATAATTTGGTGATTCATAAATATCTCTGGAAGTTCTTATTTTTAAACATGAACGACGATATCACCATAACATTACAGATTCCTAGCCGGATAATCAAGTTTGTTGCAAAAATTGTGGAATGGTTTTTGAGAAACTGTGGAATGGTTTTTGAGAATCTTGAGAAATTGCAAAGTTCTTTCATACATTTTTGTCGGGCACCTTGTTTTATAGCATGATGAAAGCGACAAGTTTATTTGAAGTATAATAAAATTCGTAGTAAATTATCTGAGGAAACTGATTATGGCTCGGTTGTGCTGGTATAATTAAATAACATTTGGTGCTACATATCTTAATATTACCGTTCACTCATAAGTCATAATGTCGGAGTTTCATATTGCAAACAAACTTTTCAGAAAGATACTCACGATTGGAGCTTATCTGACGGAAGCTTTCGGTGCCAAACGGGGCTTCATAGACGGTGGTTTCCCAGGTTGTATTTTTTTTAATTCGATTATGGTGAAAGTCAACTGATTGTTGGATTAAGATGCATTGGAATATTTTTCTGAAAGATTCTGATGTCTTTAATTATTAATTAGATTAAAAGAAGCAATGATGTTGAGTGTGCCAACTGAAGAGGATAAGACAAACGTATACTTTTTCCAGCCGTTGTGACAAATGCGTGCCACATGAATTGAAGGAAACACAGATGGGAAATCTGCAAAAACTCCTGAAATTTTACTTCAAAGACATCTAACTCTTACAGGAGATGAACAATATACAGATTTTCAGACTCCTAAGTGGGTAAAATCACGAGTTAATTCGAATCATGTTCGACTTCAAAATCAGATTAAATCGGAAAGAAGATACTGCGAACTAGAAAGATCTGGCAATGGTCATGTCAATAGCTTTTAATATGTTTGATGTAATAACTGTATTTTTTTAGAAATTTTCGAGTTAGCGCATTTAAGATTACCAATCAGAGACACATGTTTGGGCGAGAAAAATATTCCCAGAGACATTAGAGATTTTTACACTTTACATCATCATACAATTGTCGCCAATATGGTTGTTTCCATGTAGACATGCAGAATCAATAAATTTTGTTAACTAGCTTCAGTAATGTATGTACCGCTCACGATATTGAAAACTCAATTAATTTAAATATGATGGATTTAAGGTATTAAATTGAAATTAACGAAAAGTATAATACATATCCTATATGTTCTATAAAAAATCGAAGACAAATTGAGAAGGAAACGAAATATATGAAAATTGTCAGAAAGAAGGAAATAACACAAACAAAGCATGATCATATGCATGCAAGTGACGTAAAAGTACAATAATTCTCAAGTTTTACGCGGGACATCGATTTTGATAATCTCCAGGGGGAGTCGCAGAATTTTACGAAAAACACAAAATAAAATATATAAATATTCGCCAAAGTAAGTATCATGACAGCATATGTAAAAGGAGGTTTACGCTCATACAAATTTGTTTTTTACCATAATGACATTAGATAATACTTCATTATAATTCATAAGATACGCTTGACAACAAGTCCATACCTGACAACATCCTGAAAAATTCAAAGAGTCCTTAAATGAATGCGATGTGTATGTACCGCTTTTGTATGAATTCAAATTAAACTTAAATTCGTAAATGAACTATGATAATTTAAAAATAAATGTTAACAAGAAAATGTATAAATCTCGAAATATCAGTAAAAATGGAACCATTTGTTTCTCGGAACCAGGAAAAAATTGTAGACGTTACGCTAAAAAAAACCAAAAAATATATGAACGTGATTAGTTGTGTTTCTGCATAAACGCAAAATATTATGTTTAACCGGGAATGTAAACGGTATAAGAGTTTATAATCACCAAATATGCATACCTTGTATTTACTTCGACAAAATAAAATATATATTTTTTGTTATATTTTGCTTACACAGATATAAAGACTACTTGCTTGTTATTTAAATCCAAATTGAAGCAACCCTGGCCTGTTTGCATTGATCAAACGTACTCCGGGTTCGTTAACAAGTGTCGAATCATCACTCTCACGCTCATATAACGAAAGCACTTTTTTCTTGAAAACTTAAGCACGCCTGGGTGGCGAAAAAAAGTGAATCTTGCTTTATCTTGTATTTCTAATCATACATTTATATTGAATTATAAAAAATTCCTATTCGATCTTCTAATAAAACCAATCTACTTTTAACTAACTATCCGCTTTATAGTATTGGGGAAGTGCATATCACTCAAATTGGTCTCATTGCTAGCTACCACAATAATATTTTTTTTTTGTGCGTGAAATTCTTTGTGCGTGCAACAACCACGAAAAATTTAGTGCTAGTACAGTTGTTTGCGTAATTTTAATTATTTTTAGCAAGCGCGTTAATGTTGTTATTGTTATTTAGCAGCAACAACTTATAATTATTTAATATGTTATGGAAGCTTGCATGCTTATAAGGTGTAGTGTCTCGATTTGGATCATTCCACACTACAATTGGAGCACTGCGATTATATAAGTCCGGGTACGCTATAACCAATCGTAATAAGTTAATAATTCAAGTGAAAGTTTTTTCAATTTGTTCGATGTTCCAATAGATCACTCAGTGTTGTGTTCGAGAGAGTAGGATACCGTTCTGCTCGTGTTGTTTTTTAAAACATGTTCATTAGAGCATGTCAGTGCTCGGATATATGTATAACCACGCTATCTTGTGCGGGACCTCTGAGACTAAGTTTACGTTTCTGGCAAAGTGTTCCTATTTATAAAACGCTTCTCGACTCATATTTCATTCGTGATCAAATCTCTAACTGTATGTCCAAGTAAATTTCAAATGGCAACTTACACTCTTCCCTCTATGACACCCCTTTTGGACTGAAGATGTCTCAGAAACCCCAGTTATGTATTTATGTGTCGGATCGCGTCCTAAGACCCTGGTATGGAGGATATGTCCTACTCCCACTAAACTGATGGTATCAAAGTACATCAGTGACTTTTCCATCGTAGTCGGATACTAGAACACGCTAGGCAGAAAGATATAGTTCATCTGCTCATGTTTCAAACATTTTCATAAGATAGTCGACATCATAATATTTTCAAACGGTCACGAGAGGATCACGACTAATGCAGGTGATTTTTAACTCATAACCAATCGTAATCGAAATTCTAGTGATGTTTGACGCCCTGTATCTTGTAAAGGGGACTCGATACTCGACCTTCACTCAACCAATTCAACGGCGAAAAAACACAAAAAAGCATTCTACTCAATCGGTTCGATCGGTGGGGGAGACACACAAAAATGANATAGGGAAAAAGTAATGGTCCTCCCCGTACCGTTCGATCGGTGGGGGAGACACACAAAAATGAACATTTTAACTAAAAGCACACACCAATATAAAGTAATGATTTGCATGTTAACCTGTTAATTTCAGTAATTAGAAAGTATAATACTTGTAGGACTGCAAAGATCCTGGGAGATATGCATAAATACGGTGCCCCTGGAAACCATTGCAATTGTAAGCTGCTTCTGCAGCGTGAGGGGCGTCAGTTAACTGCTAGCGGCTAATCAATTAGAAATTTTATGTTTAGTAGTCATCATCAAAAGGCAACTTGCGCCAGACCTGCGCATAATGAAAACGCTGTGCGTCTCCGGGCAGCACCAAAGTCAATAAATTACAATGGAAATTTAACACAACGATGTTTTTAATTTTAAAAAATTTTTAGTTATGAATGCGGAGGGTTCCAATCTGCAACTACGGTGAACAAACAACTGGCTGCTTGTAGTATTCCCCCCGCGTCTCGGCACCACCGGTCAGCCAAGGTTTGGATGCGTTGACACGACTATAATATAATTCCAATATAAAATTTTTTTTTTGGTTGTTTTTAATTTGATTTAAATTTAAATAAATTACAAAACCTTTCGATACTGTAAACATGAAATATTGCTAATGAATAAGAATTTTATGAGGTTTTCTCCATGTATATTATGCGGTTTTCTCCATCAACAAGTCCGAGGTTACCCAACGTATTGACACTTTTTAATAATCGAAACCTCAAATTTGCTTATAGATACTGATGACGTTGCTGCATTCGAAAATTTCAAAATGATTGTTGAATAAATTTAATTTTTTTTACATTAGTTAAATTCCAAATTTTAAATTTTTGTTATGTTAAAATAAGGGACATTTTTATTCGAATTTTTTAGCCGTGGTTGACATTCCCGTGGAAACGTCCATGTTTGTTATGAATTTTTTTCTTTTACCTATCTAGAGTAATATATTGCTAGTAAGCTTCTTACTATAAGGATAATATGTATGAACTGATTAATCATGCGAATCTTTTTAACTTATGCAACATTGCATGGAAATTACACCCAATTTAAATCAAGTGCTTTCAATAAAACCAAGAATTATTTTATAATTATCTTTAAACTTTTTAATTATCTTTCAATACAACTTTATATAAGAGAATAAAATCATAATTTTTGACGAAAATTAAAGTACAATTTTTTTAAATTATCAAATTTAACGAAATTTTATTGCTTTTCTAATTTGTTCAAAATAATCAAATACTTAATCACCNTTTCTCAAATTTAACGAAATTTTATAGCTTTTCTAATTTGTTCAAAATAATCAAATACTTAATCACCATTAAACATTTATATATTCATGTATAAGCTTTTATATTTCCCACATAAACATAAAAATTTGTATCATCTATAATTTAAAATCTTTTTAAATGATAAACTGTCAATATTAATATAATTCAAAGGTATTTGAATTGGAAAAATTATATATGTTCTTGTTCTTTCTTATATCATTTTAAATTTGTTTGCATAGTTTACAATTTAAATTTTGAATTAAGTGAAATTGATACGAATTCCATTTTTATGAGTCATACCACTTAAGTCCTTGTTTGAAATGATCGTCGGTACTTACCGTTAGTGAAATCGATAATACAGATCGCTACCGATATCAAATGGTCCTTACTAACCATACATTGATTGAAAAAACAGTATTCTAGGCCGGACCATTTGATTAATGGGACATGCAATGGCTGAACAGCATTCGATTCGACGTTGAAAGTTTATTGTCGTGGAATTCAATAATTGTCTGAAAGTTGTGTCAGAAAGGAAAGGTAGAGGTAATAGTCGCAAAAGAGTTTGACCACACGTGAGTTCAGCTGATCAGGTGTTGTCAGAAGGCTCAATTGACGCAACTGTCACCAAGCTGCAAAGTGTTGGAATGACAGTGGCCACATGTAGGCTGAGTCCAATATTTGTAACATATTGAAGTGACCAATGGTGGAAAATAGCTTTACATTGCCTGCCCCAGAAATTTGGTTTGCAAGCATTTATGGGGCATTGCTTCTTGATCATAATCAGTCAATAATTTCGAGTACCCCCATTACAATTTTTACTCCTGATTTACAGGAACTAGCATAGAAAACTGTGTTTTCATTGTATTGCTCCTGAAATTGGGCATGGAACCACTTTGGAGTGTTGTAATATTCTACAATTTTTATCAAAATCGGCATTTTCTTTCAAGAAACGGCAATCGAAATGTTACTTTCGATTCCATGGAAATCAGCGTTAATGTTTAGTATTTTACCGTATCCTCCAGAAATTTACTAAAGAAGCTGTTACTCCCGAATTCACTGAAATTAGCGTTAAAGCTAAGTGTTTCATTGCTATGACATTCTTCAAGTTGAGAAAATTCAGTAGAAATTTTTGTATTTACGCGTTTTTACGTTATGTTTTTGTTCCCTTCTCAATTTTGAATGAAATCAATAACAAATTTGCGATACTTCACACATGCAATGACCAGCAATTTCTTTTAAATGAGTAAAATGGGAAAACTCTTTATTGGAGTTGCAAAGTTATGCAATATCATGATGCTACAAAATGAATAGTGATACGTTTTATGTAGTCGTTTTAGACTGACTTGTTCATATATTTTGTTCTCTTATTGCATCTATTATAGGTACACAGTAATGTTCTCTTACTAATTAATTATACCCATCAGTCAATTGATTTTGGTATTATGATTTCCAAAGTATGTAATATGTAGAAATCATCGTTGACGAGTATATATTTCCTTGCAGACAAATGCATAGAATCAAACGAAAATTTGATTGACTGATTCCGTCTGTCCATGAACTCGATAACTTGAGATTTTCATTTAGTATGGAAGGATCTGAGAGTCTTTACCATGACATTGTAAAGTTTGATCTAAATCGATCCACAATTTTAGATGCCTCCCGCGGAGATGTTCAATATTGATATACCGCATTACATTCGAAGAACTTTCACTTTTATATGAAATTCTTCATCTTGACATGCGACTTAACCTAATATACACCCAACAATTCGGAAGCTTTCCGTCTCCACCATAATTCTGCATATTAAATAAAATAGAAAGCGCAATGTAATCTATTTATATTGACATATTGACTATTATATGAAATTCATGGTCTTGACATGCCACTTCATTGAATATACACCAATTCACTTGGAAGTAGTCCAGCCCCGCGCAGATGATGAATATCAAAAACCTAGTGCTTACGTCGTTATTTTCATTGACATAACAGAATATGGCCCGCGATTGGACCAATTTCGAGAAATGTTCACATTTATATTAAATTTTTTTGGTTACTTCTTCCAATATTGATCCAATTAAATTGGAATTCATCTAACCCCACGAGAACGAATTTTCTAGTAATGGTCCATGGATATTACGCAAGATAGGGATTGACAGAATCAATTTCTATAAAATTTCAATAAACATCCATCAGCTTTGTAGTAGTCCAGTTCCGTGGCGATGTTGTTAGATATGGACCCCTAGCTCTAACAATGTTCTATCAATTGACATTATGCAATATGGGGTGCAATTGGATCTATTTCGGGAAATGTTCCCCTTTTTATGAAATGCCTTGTCATGGGTTTATATTGGATTAAGTGGTATACCAATTGCATATAATTGTGAAAGTTTCTCGAAATTGATCCAATCGACCCCCATATGAGCTTAAACCAGTGCATAGAGGACAATTACCGCTAACTATCCAAATTTTAGTATCGGGGAGACTCAAAATATTTAGCTCGTTTAAAATTAATTAAGCTCATATTATCTTTGAATCAAAATAGAATTTTTATCTGACATTTAATTAATTTAATTCAATATGTTGTGAAGGTGGTACTTTGGTATATTTTGTTGTGTGTACAGCATAATACATAAAAGACATAGACCACATAAGAGAGCGTCCAATATAAACCCATTTTTTATATTTCATGGGAGAGGATTTGGATTGTTACAGAACTTTTCTTCACCAGACATTGAAACTGCAGTTTTCCTCATATTTTATTCCTTTACAGGCAGTTGTACTGTGCAATATTAAAAAAAACTTTTGCTACAGTAAAATATAAATTTTAGCATCGTTGTACCTATATTAAGAAGCACTGATTCTAAAATTGCATTCAAATATTATTTTCATTTTAAATTCAAGAAAGTTAAATATTAAAGACTTTTCTTTATTAAAGTGTTCTTATGCTTACAAAATTTGTTGTATGTATAAAATAACTTCAAGAGCATAAATCTCGTTTGACGGTAATCAAATTAATTGCTTGTTTTAATTAAGTTAATTTTTTAATATACGTTTTTCGTGCATAATTTATAAAAGTATATTATAGTTATATAAATATCAAAGCCCTATAATAATTTCGTAGTGCAGCTATGTGCTCGAATATATTTAATTCACCATACCAAAATACGATCCTGGGTGCAAATTCAGTAGATGACTTGTGCTCAGCCAATGAAATCGATCATTTCAAATAATTTATAAATTCTCATCTTCTTTAATTTCCTTATTCGTTTTTATTTACTGTATATTTAAGTATTTTTTGTAGATATGGTGAATATTACATTCGACAAAATAGGAATAAAATCATATGATTTGGTATTCCAAATGCAATATTCGTTGTTGTTTGATTAAATGATTTTTAATACTTCTGAGTTAATTAAATAATTATATCTACGTATCATTTTAAGATGAGAAAGAATTGATTTTCGTTTACATTTTAATTAATTTCACAAATAAACAAAAATTTATTTATATTTTTGTATGAAGCACCGGACAGTAACTAGCCAAATAATAATGTTGTTTAAAATTTTGGACCTTTTACAACATAAAGAACAATGACATCAAAATGAGATCAAAATTTTTTAAATTGTTTTTCGTTTGATTATTATTATATAATAAATTTATTATAATATAACAAAATTCTAGAAACGTTGACATGTGTATGCATTTTATATATATATATGATAATCAACAAATAGGAACTATAGAGAAATAAATTATTATTACATAAAATAATTAACTATATTTTTAATTATTTTTGAATTATTAATGAATTCATTGGATTCATCGCTTAAGCACATATTTGTAGGCAAAAGCCAGTAACCAATATGCACAACATACACACGCACACATGTGCAAAGCACAGTCACGGTTTTGCTACAAAGGAATCCATCTTTATAATGCCAAACAAAGCGAGCACAAATATACAAACTATGTATCAGCATAGGGTTATAGAAACACTATTGGCACGTTATGAATGAAAGAACATATCACTGAATCTCCATTGAACATGATTATTGTAATTTGCTAACGATTCTAACTATAATTTTACCTATAAAGAATAACAAATACCAGCCATAATATTATACATAATTATATAATTATAGATAATTATTTGTTGTTTATCCAATTTTAATATTTCAATTTATTACACCATTTTTCTCTACTATCTTAACCCATTTATGAAATTTATTATTTCTATAATTAATTTAAATCAAAATATATCATACACCATACATAGGCTGGCCTGAGATATTCAGCCTTGTAATAATAATCACAAACTCTACAAACAAGTGATCATAGCTAATTACTCGGAACTCGATTGAATTAAAATGTACACTTCCATTAGCATAAAAAATTAATAAATCTTATGAAAGTAATAAAATAATTTTTTATTACAAATTAATGTGGGAACTACTTATCTTAAAGTATATTTTATAAGTAGCAGCGTTTGCCAATTTTGTATGATAATTATGGACACATACTACTACTACGCTACAATTCAAAATGTCGGATGATCTTTCCAAACAATAGTAATCAAAACAAAAAGGAAACTTCACCATTAACATGTGATACAACAACAGTAACAAACCGTCCAGGAAAACGGAATTGGTTAAACGATATTCCGCATTACTGGACGGTTCGTATATTTTATGTGTGCAAGTTGTTGACGTTTCTGCTGAAAACATGTAAGAGAGACGTAACATCACAACACAGTTTTGCTTTATTCACCAGACAGTGACCCGACTCCTATAGACTCTGGTTCACAGCATAAAACAGTATAACCACTGAAAAAGTCAAGGTTTAATTTGCGAATGACGTCACGTTTTTCCTCATAATTTACCAGTGATATTTCATATTTTCCCATTAGTACGAAATGGCCAAATACCTGCCACAAATAAAGATGCACAGAGGAATGGACAAATCCAATTAACCGATATTCCTTCATTTGTCCATTTTTGTGTGTTGCACACTCTATCCACATAAGCTTATGAAAATCAATGCGTGCCATCTCATTCAGCGGCAATTTTCGCATGTTTTTCTTGTTTGTTGTTATTCTATACAACA
>JXOS01015663.1:5272-20709 GCA_001015075.1 Cirrula hians
AAAAAAAAAAAAAAAAAAAACTCAACAGCTACGCAGCGCAGGTACATTGGGGTTCAACATGCACCAATAACAACAATAACATAAAATAAAAAAAAATAAAAATAAAAAATCAAAAAACATGTAAAAAGCATAAAATGCAAAAAGCAAACAAATGTTAAAAATTTCAGAGTCCGTTGTTGCGGTGCCTGGGTGGCATTCGTGTGTTATTCATTCTACGCGCTCTTATGGATAAGGTAATCATTTGCTTGTTGTTGTTGCTGTTGTTTAACGATCTCGCTTGCTTGCTGGCCGCCTTTTTGTTATTGTTGTTTTCTTTTATTTTCACTACTTTATGTTGCTTTTCATTTTATTTCAATTTTGGAATTTTGGCTCGTGTTTTTTTTTCACATTGGCTGCTGTACCGTGGACACACTATTGCCCCGAATCCAAAGAAAAAAATGTTACGTAAAAAAAAAAACAAAAAATTTAAAAGAAAAAGAAAAACAACCGCAACAGCAAAAATTTGAAGAAACGTTTAACTGTCATGGAACTCACACGTGGTCCATGGCACATTTATCAATCCGCGCTCAAATTAATAGCAATTAAATAAGAAAGTCAGCACAAGGCCGTCAGCAAAAAACCTTAAGGTTAGCAAAAAAAAAATAACAATAATAAAAATCTTTTCTGGCGGACAAGATAATTTAATTATAATAAATTTCTGCAACATTTCGGGGCAGCACACGCGGCTTAATAAGTGAAATTATGCTAATTTCCCGACAGCAGACGAACAGAGGTCGCCTTAGCGCGACAAGCACTAAAGAGACGGCCTCTGCATTGCCTCAGGCAGCAAAACAATATTCGTTGTGATATGGGCTCATGGCGAGCGCTTGATCCGTCAAGAAAATTAAAATGTCTAGACACAAAAAGCTCTGGAGACCTAGGTCCCCACGTAGTCTTCAAGGCCGTACATTTCATACTCCGACTGGTTCAAAGCCACCTTGTGTGGCATGAATGTCTGTTAATATGCGTTTAGAACCCAGTTCGTGTGAAATTTGAACGATTCGAATTTACATTTAGCAAGTACTGAACTCGAAAAGGTCTATGAGGTGAACGATAGTACTGAATTAATAATTCTATAACTATTCTTTTGTAATTTTATACCATTTATACCTTTAAAAGAGATTTTGCGAATAAAAAAAATACTTCCTATTTTTTTTTTCAAACGTTTTTGTCGTTTTCAAAGGGGATTCAACTTCCGAAATAATTTTGTGTCCAAGCAATTTTATACTCAATAAATCCTCCGCTTTTTGTACCTCCAGTACACCTAAGTGTTTAACATAAAATTAGCAGCAAAAACATATACCGGTCGCTGAAATTAACAATCATTAAGCTGATATTGGTACAATACATAAGGGCATAAAAATGGGCGAGATGAGAGGTTTCAGAAGTGACTCCGGTAAAAAGGTGTTCTATTCCGTATTGGGCACGAAAATCTCGATATAAATTCAGTTAAGATTTGCAGATGAGAGGTTTCAGAAGGAACTCCAGTAATAAAGTGTTTTATTCCGTATAGAGCACGAAACTCTACATATATATTCATTTAAGATTTGGACGATAATATAAAAATCAGGGATACGTAAGAATATAAAGACTAAAAGAGGGTTTTATACCAATTAAACCACAAATTTCATTCGAAGTCAATTACATCTTTTAATTCATTTGACATGAATATAAGCCGTTTATGCTCCAAGATGAGCGTCTTCGTATGATATAATCCAGTTAAGCAGATTCACTGTCAAAGTGTCACTTTTAAAAAAATTCTCTTTAAAGAGAGTTCCCCATACCGTGTTGCACTTTTAAACAGGAAATATATATGTCAGCTATTCGGTGCTGAATGTTTGACATTTAATCGTTAGCATTAGCACAATAATTACAGAGTTCTATGAGCTCCCTTTTTCAATTAAATTACAATTTATAATTATAAAATAACATTATTTATAAAATTTCAAACGCCAGGTCATTTATATGATTATAATCAGAGTATAAAAAACAATTAAATTCATAATGCAAACCACAGAATGCGAAAATGTGACACAAACGTTAAATTTATATCGAAATCAGTGAGTGCGGTACAAAATTAAATTCTCTCAGCACTGTCTTTAAAAGTTCGGACAAATTGTGTATGGAAAAAAGGAAAATTGAGTTTGTCACTCGATCAGCGAATCCGCTTTTGATACTAAAATATAATTCTCATTAAAAATTAACGTTGATATTATGGAGGTACAAGAGTGGAAATCATTCAGTCTAATAGTTCCGGAATATTCGCATGAGACGTGTATTAAACTCTCAGCGCAAGCCAATTGATATTTCGTACTTATTTCGACTAATTTGCTGGATCCACCTTCAGTTCACACCTTNTCACCTCGAATTCTTGTTTTTGTCTGTAAACTGGAAAATTGGCATTGAAGTCGTAAATTCAGTTTTTGAAAAGGCTACTTTTATGTTCACAGCCATCAGTCATGCATGGTAAAATGTTCAAATTAGTTAAAATTACTAGTTTTAGTCAGTACAAGAAGTCAGTACAAGATATGGATTATATTGCAATCCGAAAAAAAAAATATTTTTTTTGGTGGTAAATGTTGAAGTTAATTGTGTATTCAAATTTTAATAATTGTCTTATTTCTTCGTAATTTTTGGTATTGAACAAAAACAATTATTTAATTTATGAGGTGCAATGGATTGAAGTGTAAGAATCCTTTGACGAAAAATCGTAGTGTGCAGTAAATTTAAATCACATGGGTGGCGTGTCAATTGTTTCGGTAGTGACCAGACTAGCATCATCAGAAGCCCTTCGTCTGCTGCTGAGATCAAAGCTATGGTCTACTCGCTCAACCATCAGAGTATACGCAATAGCTTACTGATATACAACCCAGAAAACTTTCCCTTCTGTATTTTATGTCACTAGTTTATAGCATCTTTATATATATAATTCGCACTCCAACCTTCCATATATTTACACCCCAAATGTTTACAATGTCTGATTAGCATTTGTATAAAAAATTTAACGAATGTAGAGCTAATTCTGTTCCTAAAATTTTTCTCATAAATTTAAAAAAAAAACTATTCTTGGACCTAATGAGTGTTCAAAGCTACCTCTACTCCAGCTCGAAAATATATCGAGTTATCGTGATGATGCACAAATGGGTATCGCTTAATTGCTATTTTTCGAATGCATATGACCCTTAGAAGCCTATATATTTAAATTTAATCTTAAGCACAGATCCATATTCAGACTTCGGAGATATTCAGAATTACAGAATTGCTGCATGTATTTCATTGTATGTTGCTGTTCAAACAAATTTCCGTAGGCTTCAGGACAATACGAGTTCGTTGATCTTATAATAAATAGCGACAAAAAAAATGACTAACAAAATTTAAAAGCCTTTGCTTATAAGTCTCCAAATACTAAAGTACATTCTGCGCTTTGTATCAAATTTATGGCATCGTGTACAATTTTGTAGATTTGAAAAATTATTACTTCGCTTTTTATGGTATTTTTACATTTCCAATTTAATTTTTTTATATTTTATGCTTTATAATTGCTTCTTTTTTATTGTTGTTTTGTTTTGCTGGTTGCGTTAATGTATTTCATACAAAGCAATATCGGTTGGTTGCATTTCGATACATTTGGTTGCCTAACGCCGCACACGACTGACCGTGCATGCATAAGTTCGTAAACCCATAAAGCACATAAATTTATGAATCCAAAAAGAGCGTCAAACGTTAACTAATTGCGGCAACCATGTGCAGAAATTTAAAAAAAAAAATATATATATATATATATGAGTATACAAATAAAAACTACATTCAAAGCAATGGAAATTATAGAAATAAAAAGCAACACTCACTGGCCATCCGTTGCCAATAAAACAGAGAAACACTGTTTCATCGATATGTGCCAATAAACAAATGATTCAAATACAAAATAAAAAAAATATAAATAATTGAATTAAATGGAAAAGAAGATAAATGAATAGACACCAAAAACCGTCTATATAATACTGTTCAATCATTCAATTAATAGAATCATAAAAATTTTGCAGTAATACCAAATATTAATAGCTTCCGATGAGACAAACGCAAAGTTTATTGATTTAACTAGAATCTCGGTAAAACGACCGTGATATATATTCGAAATTATGTATGATTTAACTGAAATTAAAGACGGTGATGGCAATTACGTACAAATGCCTACAATTCAAATGTCAGTAGCATATAATGAAACGCCTTCCTTTTATGCAAATATCCGTGAAATCGGGAGTACACGTTCTACGTCGAATACCTGAAATTCTTTTGTTGTTTTTTTGCTATGGCAACTACCCACAAATGGTTCCATACAAAGTTTCAGCAGCATGCAATGAAATACTCGGCTTTGTAACTGATTTTCATGAAATCGTAAATAAACGACCTACATGACGTACCCGAAGTTATGGACTAATTCTGCCCGTTTGCCCTTTTAAGAAATATATTCACAAACCAAATTTCATTACTCGAACTCAAAAATTTCTCAAGTTATCATGATCACGGACAGACGGACATCGGTATTTTGCCTTATTTTTGTTTTCTTTGAATATGTCTCCAAGAAATGATAATTACTATGACTTACATATTTTCAACAAACCCATAATACTACCCACAGTGTATGGCTGATGTGTATAATAATACTGCTTTAACGTAGTTAAAAGCATTTCGCCCGTGTATAGCGTTGCTCGGTGCTCTGATGCATATTGGCATTATTTGTGCAACGCGAGCATGTTTTAATCGTTAATGGTCTGCTATTATGTCCACAACTGTTAAACTTGTAATTCTGTAATAATAATTAATAAAATCTTTATGTGAACCCTACAAAATTGGCGAAATCGGTCCGTCGATCCATTGATCACAAGTTTACAAAATGTTTATTTTAAACCCCGATCTTTATTTTTGGTATACGATATTTAGTTTTTCGTAGTTGTTGGAGTTTCTCAAGAAACCCTACCATAATGTACGTAATGGGCATAATTTTAATAGATCATGTGCCTCCAGTACAAATTCGGCCTGTTAAACATAATCACTCAAGGAGTTGCAATTAAAGTATACATCAATATTATCTCAATTGGTAAATGTTAGCTCGGGACCAATATCCGGGGAAGCTCCCAAGCTGGGTCCAGAAAAAAGTGATTTTAGGTCGACGAAATGTATGGTTTAATCAATTGGTAAATTTTAGCTCGGAACCAACAGCCGAGGATGCTCCCAAGCTGGGTCCAGAAAAAAGTGATGTCAGGTCGACGAGTCGATTAGGTTCTTTAATAGGCTCCAAACGAAATGAATTGTTTAATACTATAAAATTCATATATAGATGGAGAAGGATTTTGAAAATTTTGAAGTATGAAATTCAATAATGAAATATTTTTAGTCCGATTTTGTTGACTTATGTATCTTTCTTCTTCAACCACAACAATTTGTACTACTGTGTAAATTTGCTATTAAAATTTCGGTTGCTTCCAACCCCTTAGAATTACTACTTAATTGGACTTATTCCACATTCAACGCAAGACTGCCTTTTATATTTCTCCTCCAAATGAACGCCTCCTCAATAGGATCAACGTTTAATTAGTGTTGTTATTTATTTACTTAATAGACCATTCCAATGGGATGCTTGTCTCGGGAATCCAATGGCATACCTGTTTATTTTAGCTGCAAACATTTGCTGCCTAACACTTTCCTGATATCTTATGTTAAAATTCTATATTTTCAAAGCAAACAAGTATTTCATATCAGACCTTCTTTTAGATTGGGCAGTTTGTATGGCAGCTACATCTCAAAACCATTCCATCTTGTTCGTTTTTCATACAAACTATTATTTTGTAGATATTATGAAAACATGTATAATTGAAATAGGATATAAGTTTATCAAATAATCAGCTTAATTTAATAGTACAGTTTCCAGCTTCTAAATTGTTAAATACAGAGAAGTAACAATATGAACAAAACACTTGGGACCAAAAGGTGTTAACGCGGAGCCTCAGATATTTATCCAAGCCAATTTTATTTTTATTTTTACAAACATAGATTCGTACACTTAATAATGAAATTCCGTTGGAATTGATCANGGATTATAGATTCGTACACTTAATAATGAAATTCCGTTGGAATTGATACATGTTTGTGAATCAACTTAAAACCACNATAGGTATAATGGGGGCACCTCTCATTTTCATCCAATCTCGTCCTTTTCTGGTAGACACATCGATAATTAAGATAATCTTCTAGCTTTTGATATCATTTCCTTTCTATTATTATTCCTTTTTAATATACACACAACCATTGCTCCCAGCACAAATCGAGGCAATGAAACGTGAAAAACAATAGGAATTAATTTAGATGAAAACATAAAGCATGGGATTTCAATGCTGGGAAAGTTTTGTTAATTATACCAATTAGTCAATTCATTGCGGGTTTGGGCTTGCGAAAAGTATGTAATGCATGAAAATAATCATTTCTGATAATATGTTTCTTGGAGATATATGCATAGAATCAAAACATTTGGATTGAAAGATGTGAGTCTGTCTGCCGTCGAGTAGTGTTTGAGATAAATTGATGAAATGTCGTTTCCGACCATATTTTATAAAAAGTAACATAAAATTCCTGCATGGTCAAAATCGGTTCAAAACTTCGGGTACCTCCGATATAAAATTTTCTACAACTTTCACAGGAATTCGCATAAAAACTAAGGGATTAATGGGAGTGTATTAGAATTCGGTGTGGAATCATTTTTTGGGCATTGCCATAACATTTTACAATTTGAGCAGGCTCAGACCATAGCTTGTGCTACTTCCCACAGTCCATTTGCTCCCGCTTTCACGAAAATTACCATAAAAGCTCAATGTTTCATCAAGTTACACAGAAAATTTTGTTTCATTACCATAAAATTGTAAAATTAGAGAAGAATCGTTTTATAACCTGAGGTACCTCCCAGTCAACATTAGACAGAAACCAGGAGTTGCACAGATACTACTGAAAATTGTTACTAAGAGGTATTTATTGTATTGCCGTATTACTTTATGATATGAGCGGAATCAGCCAAAATTTTGAGTACCTCTCATAGGAATTTTGACCTCGATATCACTTAAATGGGTTGTTTCTGCTTGGATATATATAATNAGCCAAAATTTTGAGTACCTCTCATAGGAATTTTGACCTCGATATCACTTAAATGGGTTGTTTCTGCTTGGATATCTATATTAATCGAAAAATGAAGTAATATTCAAAAAGTANATATAATCGAAAAATGAAGTAATATTCAAAAAGTATTAGAAACTGAAACAGTTACCACTGGCCCGAATCAAACACGATGTTGCATCTTGTTTTGAAATCTCAAGTTGAAAGTCTTTTTCTTCTATTATGTAACATAAACATGTAATGTGTGATTTTTTGTTTGAGCATGTAATGTGTTTTTTGTTTTTTTAAATTCTTGAAGAAATAGTCCCATGATTTGTGTATTCCGAATATACTTATATCCAGTTGCGCATGCGTAATCTATAAATAATGATTAATGCCACATTTTTGACATTTGAGACTTCTGCAGTCAAGTTTCATGCTTAAGTAAGTCAAACCCACACCATAAACGGCATTATTACTTCAACTGTTAGTGACCGATCGGCGTGACGTCACTGTATGTAAGCAACAGTCTTCGACACTTAACGGAGTTTTACTTAGCTCGACAGTTACTCGCGAACGCTTACATAGCCTTACAAGCTTCGGCGCATGCAGCCGAGTAAATGTAGATGCAACCATTTTGCTAAAAAGGCAATGACATCGGAGATTTGGTTGCACACTCAGACATTCAATGCAGTGATAAAACAGCTGTTGAACTTTGCTTTCGCCGCCAATGGGAATTCAATTGCACAACACTGTTGCTGTGCCGGCTTGTGCGTTAAATAACTGCGCAGGCGTTAGCTAACTGGATGCACTGACAGCTGCAACAGCTGTTTGCACATAAATCGTTACAGATTTCTGAGCACGTGCTACGCAAGCAAATTATTATAATAAAAAATGTATGAATTAGACTTTGCTTGTAAAATGAGCTCGGCTTAAAAAATTGAGCTTTTTAATTTTTTTTTATATATCCCTCAAGTGCTGACGGCAGGCTTTTTTGTGCTAAGTACTAAGGCAGTCTGACGTTTGGAAGTCATGCGTAAACTAATTTGTGCCAAAGGCTGCACATTTTTCAAAATTAACTCAAGCAATACAGTAGCAACTTGTCAAGCACGTTTCATTAAGCTTTGAGCCAAACGCTGTCCCGTTAAGGCAGAAAGGACAAGCGCTTTCGAGAGGTTCTCTTTTTTTTTTGTTTTAATTATTTATGGAACTTTTTGCGAGCTCAAATTACTTACGCTGTGTGTGCTAAATGCTATGCTTAAGGACTTTGGCTTAACATTACTTTCCACTTCAATGTTACGCCACCGTGGCAACAACAAGAAATAAGAATAAAACGGCATACAGCAGGATAGCAATTCCAGCGAACATTCTGTGCCAAATGAAATGTTGCAATAAATAAGCAGAAAGAGCAACAGCAACGAGGCAATACGCTTAGCTGGTTTTGGATTACTAAACGTTGCTCCTTGCTTGTATATATTTTTTCCATGCACTATTGGAACAGACAATGCTACACACTCGTAATTTGAACGTTTACCAACACGACTGAAAATAAAAAAAAAGCACAACAAGGCAACAGCAACAACAAGCAGCCGCTCAATTAAAACGACCGTCTAACTTAACGGATTTCAGTTTCACTTGGCATACACGCATACCCGCTTGACTTGATTTACCGTTAATTATTCATAAATCCTACAACGTAAATTGCCAAAAATATTTAAATCAAACGTGCAACAAGCAGCGACAGCCGCAAGAGCAATCACGCCTGGGGCAAAAACGCGTTCAAATAGCTAACGTTAGTCTCGCTTGTTTTCTTAAAAAAAAAAAAATATTATTTCTTTTTTAATATTATTTTTGTATAAAGAATTATATATAATTTTTGTAAAATTTTTTTCTAATCAGCGGCTGCATTAGATTCGTTTAAATGCGGCAATTTCGCGTAATAGACGCAGTCAGGTAAGGTAGCGCGTCATGCCTGAGCTTAGCAACAAAAGGAATTAACGAAAAAATAAATGTGGATTGGAAATCACACGCAAGGTGCCTACTAGCCATATTTTTTTATATCCCGCCTTTTAGCAGTTCGCAAGAGAACACATTCCAAAAAATATTTCAAAAATCTTGATATCCAATTTTTTTTGCACTAAAAACCAGTCCATCTCGGGTAGAATTTCACCCTCAAAAACACATGTTCATCGCATTCTAGTATTTTGGGGTCATCCGCTGCTCGAAACTTGGATATTAACTATAAAAATGACCAACCGCGTCATCATGCTGTTACCGGTTTCCGCAGAATAATCACAAGAAACTCGATTTTACCAACACTCTTAGCAGTTCAACCAATCCTCCTAATATTTGGTACTCTCACTTACAATATTTATGCTCACTCAATCCAGAAATTTTATAAAATTTAAATGATAACTGTGGGTAATTCTGCATTAATACCTTTATTGGGACCATATACGAGTACTGAAGGTACTGATTTTTATTGAATCAAGACCATTTTCGGAACACACATAGGTCCTACAAATATTCACCTAAGAATGGAATTGCATTGGGAAATATCAACTCTTACGGTTCCAGGACAGTTAAGCCCCCAATTTTGAATAAAGAGGTGTACAGGAGGTACCCGAAATATTGATCAGATATTAACTTAATTCAAACTTCGATCTAAATTTTTTTCTTAGAATATGTGTGCTGAAATGAGTAAATCTAGCCCAATTGCTTCATTCTAGTTTTTGTTTACGGACGGACACATAGACGGAAGGACGGGCATGGCTATGATGATGCTGAACATTTCGGTATATATTTTGATAGATGTCCGATGACAAGTAATGGGTACTTCAAACGTACCGTCAAATATAATATACACTTTGCTAATTTCATTGGTGACGTGTATACCAAGATTAAAAAAATTTAATATAAGGCAATAAAATTTATGTCTAGATATCTAAGTCCAGTACTTCGCGGAAATGTTGGACTGAAACTACGATTTAAATATTTAGTTAATTTATAAAAATTTTGTTTATTTTTTGCATTTATATTGCATGAGCTTATCATGTTTACAGATCCGACCTTGTATTGGTACAATGGTTACGCGATTACATCCATTTTTGTAGCGTTTTCGAAGAAACTGCAACAACTACTTGAAACCTCAATGCATATACCAAAAAGAAAAACCAACGTTTAAAACAAAAAATTTGTAAATTTTGGATCGAACTGCAGTACCCAAAATACTCAGCTGATTATGAAACATTTTTGAAGAGTGTCTTATGAAGAACAATTCCCAAAAACTGAATTTATTAGAGGAAAAACAAAATCAGTTTATTCTTAATTTTGGACCGATGGGTCCCATTCAGTATTAGTCACTGATTGCTGTGATTTTTTTAGGGTTTCAAAATGTGTACAAACTATTAATAACAGATACATTGAATCTAAACACTGTTTAAGTACTTTTTTAAGGTCTGGTCTATGCCAGAAGATAAGGATCGATTTTATCTATTCACTAAGTGAGCATATTGTATTTCCTCGATCTATCTAAAACGATTCAAGTTCTCGTAATTACAAACGGATTGACATCGCTTAATTCAAAAGTCATAGACTGGGATTATTATGGATTTTTTCTAAGTATGTAATGTATAAAAATAATCATTTAAGAGAAGCATTTTCATTTAATCCGAAAAAGGTGAAGTATCGATATTCGACAGTCCGTGAATCTCATGCTAATTTTAAGATAGAGTAATGTCTGAACATATTTTTGGAAAAGCCAAATCAAGTTCAAGACCAAGTCAATTACGTAAATAATTTCAGAAGCCTCGCAGACGCTAACTGCCATTAGCACGGAAATTAGCATAAATACCACGTCTTTCATAGCATGCTACTGACATTTGGGACCATTTATAGCATTATAGGGGTATTGCCATAGCATTGTACAATTTGAGCCAAATCGGTCTTTAATTTCGGATACCTCCCATAGTACGTTTAATTCCAATTTCACGGAAATTAGCATAAAAGCTGTTTTCTTATCGCATGCACATGAAATTCGCTATTTAGACGTTTTTAGATAATTGGCATAAAATTCTACAGTTCCAGCAAAATCAATCCATTATTTCGAGTACCACCCATAAGCTGTATGCACCAGATTTCAATAAAATGAGTGCAAAAGGTTGTTTCATCGGAGAGTAATATTGGTATTGCAGCAAAATTTCTATGCTATTATAAAATGAATGGCTAGAGGTAGTATTAAGTCGATTTTGGGCGACGACATATATAGCCGAAAACTATGTTTACTATGCATTATATAATTAGCAAAAACCCAATATGCCCCAAGTCAATTGACTGATGGATACAAAAGTGCAATGAATCGTATAAAATTCAATTCCATCGGACGGACTTTAATGCTGTCTTACTATAGTACCAACATATTATTAAGTAACTTGAATCGGATATTTCGATTGATCCGACCTCTTTGTTTATAATTGAGTTGAACTGCAATGAGTCAATTTTATCCAAAAAGTATTGCTGTTATTTTACTATTGTTGTTGTTCATTGCGTCGTTACTGCTGCTTGCGATAGTTATTGTAAAAGCAACGTTTAGCGCAGCGCATGTGATCAGGGCGTGACCTTTACCAATATCATAGCAACGAATAAAAATTTATGAGCGGTGTACTCACCAACGCAAATTGTTGCTGTTAATATTTAAATAATAACTTCAGCCCGTTTAGCTGGCAGCTACTGGGAAAGCGTGCAAGTTGCAGCCAGCGAAACAATCGCAAACAAACGCAGCAACAATATCAAGTTAATGGGCCGCAAGCCAGCCAGCTAGTCAGCGATCCGGAATCCAAGCGAATGCAATCAATGGCATGCATACATGCAATTTATTTCAACACATCATTACAGTAATAAAATAAATCTTGACTCTCGCATGCTGCAATTATCACCTCTCGTGTAATTGTAATGATGATGGCGCAGCAGAACCCAATTTCTTCTTCAAGTAATATTTAAAGAGCTTGTCTTGTCTTTTGTTTTCTTTCGATTGTAAATTGATTGTATGACGGTGTATGAAATTAAATAGCCACAGGTCAATAGTTGGTGAGAATGTCGTACATAAATGCCTGGCATTTAGCACCTTGTTAGTGCGGCATCTAATTAAAGGCTCGGACATTTAGCCAGCCAACGAGCCCAGCCACGCAACAAGCAGCATGCGCATGCGTATGCGTATGCGCAATGGCCAAAGCACAACGCCAGCGCGCCATCATAACCGCATCGCTTGCAATTTAACATTAAATTATGAACTCCACTTACTTTCTGAAATTTTAAGCGCAAAAGTTTTCCTTTAATGTATGCATGTGTGTAAAATGCATAAATAATGGTGAGTTAATCGAAGTGCCTTCTTGTCTTAAAATTTATTTTTTTTTTTTTTTTTATTAATATTAAATATAAACATGCGCTCAATTGGTAAGCATACCGCATCAAGACGAGCTCAAACATGAGATGGCAAGACCAGCTACACTGCGCTGCCACTTATTTTACTTTCAGCTAATTGCACTGCGGAAAAGTTTAACAAATTAAGTTTTTTTTCTTTCATTATTATAATTATTTTGTTTTTGCTTCTTTCAGTTTCACTTGCATTATTTTAATAAACACTTTCGTATGCACGCTCCAATATTAATTAAATATTAAAGGTATTTATTTTAATAACACCAGTCTGGTCCACATATGAGAATTTCGCATCATAATTGGCGCTCGTGTTGATTTTCACACTTTCCGTAGATGTAATGCAGAAACGGTGGCCAGCAGCTGCAGCGCGAGCAGATTCATAATCAAAGGAATTGGCTCCAATAGTGGATACAAAATAATCTGAAATTAGTCCAGTCATTATCTATAGTGGCCAAGTTTAAATGTAAACCAACATTTAGTTTGAAAACTTCAAAATTTGTAAAAACACCAAAATGATGTTCCAGCAATATTCACGTAACGAAAGGGCTCAACTCCTGTCAATACTGTCATATTTGAATATTATAGCAAACGTGCTTATAAGCTGTCAAAAAGAAACCGGGAATTTATAATTAAATTAAAATGAAATACAAAACCATTTCAATTTACACAAATTTATTATGTCGCCTTGAAAGTAGTATCACTCCGAAATACTACGATACATATTCAAACATAGAATCCAACTATCAAAATATGTTTAAAGCGCATTCTCTGTAGTGAGCTTCAGTAAATAGTTGTATGGTGAGAGTCGGAAATGGCAGACCCATTGCATTAATATTCGAAGGCTTCACAGAAAAGTCGAATTGTATCTTACACATAAATTTTGAACTTGAAATAAAAAAAGACATTGCATTGCACATACTTACTTAATAGGTCATTACGACTTGCTTCAGCTCTTTGCGAAAGCAATGCGACGGCGGTTTGCTTCCAGACCCCATGCAGCGGTGTTCCAGTTTCGAATACCTAACATTCCAACTTTCTGCAACACCTGCTCAGTGAAACACGAGAATATAATCAAATGCCTTACAAATCGCAGCTGAATCATCCTTACCAGCAACTCAGCCAACGTAGTCGTTGCATTTTATTTAGTTTGGCTGTGTGAATCGCGCCCTCTGTTTCATCATCACAGTAACAGACATTCTACTGACAAAGGACTGTTCTTTTGAAAACACCCAATGTGAACTCATCAGATCTTGAAAAAACTGAACCTTCAGTGCTGTACACCGAATGTGAACTCATCAGATCTTGAAAAAACTGAACCTTCAGCGTTGTATAGGAGAACTGACATTTTCAGAAAATTGTATTTGCTGGATTTATTTTTACGATTCCACAGCCGCACCCGGTTGCAAAATTAACTCTACAACGGATTTCAAGACTGATGACGTGGTGGATATTTACGAAGAAGTCTTCAATTTCAATGATTTTCCGACATTGACATGAAGTGCTTTTTTCCAATGGGTACATGATGCATGTGACCCTTATGATCCCTTATATTCAGTATGATCAGCATTAGAAGCAAAAAATAATAATAAAATGTTAAAAGAAGGTGTCCATCTTACTTAGGCTTAGAACCTTGTACGTAGGAAAGCACAGAAGTGAAAATGTGTAAATTAATAATGATATTCGAAAACGTATTATAAGTATGAATGATGAAGCAAATATAAACGAAACTGTCGTTTCACCTTTCCAAAAACCGAATGATATACCAGCAATTTGCTAGATCCAGTTTTTGTATTCTAAATGTTTACATATCTTAATAATCCAATAGTTCTCTTCGGAATATGGAGGCACACTTACTAGTTAGCCACAGACCATCAATGTTCTTAATAATTGAAGCATAAAAAAGCATAAAGCACTGCCTGCGCTTGAGCAGCCTATTAATAATGCATTCTTAAAATGAGATCATATACGCACATAAATAAAAACAAAAATATCTCTGTCATAATTTCATTAAAAAAATAAATGTAAAGTATAGTTGAATGAATTAAGCCAATAATATTGGCAATGCGGCAACATGGTTTTGATCAAAGGGCGAACACTGAATAGATGTTAAATGAGCATGCAAATTCAGCGTAAAATATAGTTTACCTAGATAGAATTTCTATAAAATTTAGACAGCATAAGAGGCATATGGCACATGAAATAAAAGGTACCACTTCAATTTCAAAGGAATACAAATTAGTGTTTAGACAACGCTGAGCAAGTTTAAGCTTTGTTCATCGTAATTTATTTATTTTTTTATTTTTTTGCTTTACTAAGTCGCGCAATATGAAACGACGTTGGTGGTCGCGAGCCAATACTTGATGAACCTTAAATAACACAAACACAAGCAACCTATATTGCGTCCGCAAAACACTTTTTATTAAATATAATTGTATACTTTCAGGCAACGCTAACATTATTATGCCTAATGATGTATGTAGCTGCTGTCAAAGCTATACCATTGTGGGATCACGTTATATTGCCGATACTGTTATCAACCGAAAATGTTTTCAGTGAGGGTCATAATAATACAGCTGCAATAATGCTATGCCGTCGTGTTTTCACGGGAACAAGCTAGCTGCCTTAAAAACGTAGACATGTAGACAGATTTGTGTGCATTAGTGCATTTTGCTNACGTAGACATGTAGACAGATTTGTGTGCATTAGTGCATTTTGCTTTGCCAAAGTTTGCCAAACTGTGTATGTATCAGTGTTCAACTATTTAAACCATTGTCGGACTGGTTTAATTCTTAACCCAAATATTGCAACAACAAATTGCTGTAAAT
>JXOS01015883.1:7797-18908 GCA_001015075.1 Cirrula hians
TTTTTTTTTTTTTTTTTTTTTTTTTTTTTTACTTTTATGCAGCGTTTTATGAAACTCATAAATTTGCCGCTACTGTGCGCGCATTCGGCTGCAACGTTGAGCAGTCAGCGAATGCGCGTGGCGCTTGTTGCAAGCCGCAGCTTGGTTGCCGTTGAATGCACTTTTCAATACAACCCGAACTTTTGCTTTGTTGCTGCGCTTTTTGCGCAATTCATGTTGCCACTGCTGATATTCTTCTTGTTGTTGTTGCTTAAATTGTTTAGCAAGAACGCGTTTGTGCTGGCATCTTTGCCGCACACACCTTCTAATGAAATTGGAATCAAAGTTCGCATTCGCGCGGCAAGCGAAGGCGTGACGCCTATTGCGGCATAGCCTGACGTGTGGCTGCTTAATCATTTTGCCGTGCAACGCCATAAACTTTGCAGTGCACTTTTGCGTTTGTTAGATTACCTGCGCTAGCTGCATTATTGCTAAAGTTTTGCATGCCACAGCAGCAACAATCAAATGCCGGGAAATTGTAAGGCAACGCTGCATGTGTGTATGTGTGTAGCGATGCCTAATCATCTTATTGAAAACTGACAAATCATACGTGCAACAGCAAAGCGACGCATATTGCGGCTTACAGCACTTGGCACACATTGCGGCACACCAATAGACGAATTTACTGCATATACTCAATATATTCAAATTATATACAGCTTCAGCTCTAGGCTGATAGGCAGGATCTAGGAGAAATAGCTCTGCCACATTGCCTGTTGACTATTAGTTGGGATCGAACCATTGACATCTGCCGAATACTCTAAGGTATGATTCCCACAGACGCTGAAGTAAAAAATAGTTGAACCTGTTAGGAATAAGTTCCCTAAATGAGTACCTGTTCCTTTTTGCACAGTCCACAGATGAATTAGAATTGAATTAAATGTAGACTGCATTTTGCTCTCCTTCTAATTTATTGACTCCTTTAAAGGAACTCATATATAAAACGAAGAACCTTTTTCCATTCCGTCTTCGATAAACTCAATGAAACCAAAAAAATTGGTCCCAGAGCAGTCTCCATAGCTTACCGTAAAACCAGCAATCTTTGTGTATTTTTGTAACTTGTTTTCATGCGGAATCGTGGGGACAACAATCAGTAAATGAATATCAAGCTAGTTGCACTATTTCGCTCAAACTTGAGGATAATATTAATTCTTCCAAAGCATTGTACGAATGGCTAATTTAAGTTACAACCGACGTTGGAACTGTTGGAACTGTTGCAATTATTTAAGTAATTTTCTACCGTAAGTCCCCAGAATAATAGACCTATTCAGGTCGTTTTAGAATATGATCGGTCTTTATAATAAATACGTCCAAAACCCGAACAATAGATTAAAAGTTCATTCGAATTTTCTTCGCACATCATTATGTATCTTGAAGAGGAGTGCATAGAATTCGAACCTTTTCAGCAATGTTTGTCAGTCTGTCTTGTGCTCTAACATTCTGTCTTTGATCACAAAAAATCGAGTGTTTATACGGTAGGTCAAAGACATGTCATCAAGTTCGCGAATGGTCATAGTCCATAAACAATAAACTAAAGCTTCACAAATGTACAAAAGTATTATCGCCGGTCTATTTGGAATTACTAGTAGTACGATGTATATATACGTAGTAACTACACCTAAAAAAAACCTACCAGTGACATCTTTTAAAATTCAGATAATCGTTCCATTCTTTCGTATATCTCGAACGAATCATCTCTTAAAATTTCGAATATCTTCATCTTATATCACGGCGTTTATGTTTGCTCTATGGATTTCAGCTTTTATATGCTTTCGGATTTTCGTAACGAACTCTTCAAAAATAAGCCTAATCTTCCTAGTATTTCCCGTGCGTCTTTAACAAAGTTGTAACGTTAATAGTGAAAAATTTGTTAAATTTGAATTTAAGTTAATAAAACGATTGATAATATTCAAAATGGGAAATTTTAGGTGGGGTCCGACATTTGAGGGACGGTCCGGAACCGAATTCGGAAAAGTATTTGTTCTTAACCCACTTGTATTTACGTTGAATGGGCCATTTGTGGTTAACTAAGTTTGTTATAAAACTTCAAAAAAAAGTAAGACTTACCATTTGAGGAAGTTTTATAACAAGGTTTTGAACATATATTTCCCCCAAAATCTATAAAATTTAATTGTAAATACAGGAACATTTTGATAAAACACGTAAAGGTGTATGAAATTCATTGTAAATGATCAAATCGACGTACGTTGATTCCAAAATTAGTGGTATATTTTTTCTACAAATGTGGTGAAAACCCTATGTACAGATCACAAATGTATATTGGAAGTATATCTGATTTTCATTCAAACTTGCTCGCTTTTGTTACACACACTTACCATATTTATGTTCACTCAATACCGTAATTTTTATAAATTTAGTTTATAAATGTGCCTAATTATGAATTGAATTCTTTATTGCAACTGTATAGGTGCACCAGAGGAACCGTTAGTTTTCTATAAATCTTGGTCATTTTTATTACACACTAATATGTCATGATTAACCACCTAATTATGAAATATTGTGAAATACCAACTCGTGCGTCATTAGTAGTCCTATTGAATAGGTGTAGTGGAGGTATCCGAAACATTGGTAAAATTTTAACCGAATCCAAATTTCGATCGAAGATTTTTTCATTGTGTCAAATTTGATTAATTCTGGTAAACGTCTTCTTTCTAGTTTTTGCTTTCAGATAAACAGACGGACGGACAGAGCATTCATTGGGTGATGCTGATCATATTGGTATATATTTGCAGTCGTCTGTGATCACTAACAGCTTGTCTCTTTCATTGGCAATGTGCATACCAACTAAGCAATTTACATTCATATAAGGCCGACAGTGAGATACAGGTCGCGTGGAAATTGTTGAGTACAGACAAAATAATGTATTACATGGAAATCGAAAATATATTTCAATTTTTCTAAGGTATTCAAAACGCTTGCACCTGCTAGCCGAAGGCACCTTAGATTTTAATCAAATCAATCCCATTTCATTACTAATTTATCAACTTTGTGATTAAATTTGAGTACAACCCATTTGCACTGGTGGTATCTTTCATTCAATCATGTCCATTTTGGGTACAAATATTGATCACATTTATGATCACTCAATAAAAAAATTTCGTTGAATTTAATTTTGATAATTTTGGCTTATTGTATTTAAGATCAGTACCACAGATTAGTATCACATGGTTGTATTAGATTTATCTATAATACTTACCGCACTCATTTTCGTAATATGTTCAAATAATATGACTACTTAGCTTATTACCGATTGATCCAATATTGAAAAATATCAACTCTAATCAGTGCAAAAGAATTAAGGCCCCAATATTGAACAAATATTGAAATAATCTTAACGAAATTCAAACATTGATCTTACAGTTATCCATTATATATATGTGGCACATTTCGTTAATCTAAGACCTTCTTTCTAGTTTTTCCTCATGTGCAGACAACTGGACATGATGGTCATGTTGAGTATATTGGTTGGGTCTCTGATCGCTCGATCTGAGTGTAACATATGTATGATCAAAACTTATATAGCATTTCAATGTCGATGTGTATAACGAATTTACATGGGGAAAAATTTAGCTTTTAGGTAATTTGCAGTGAGATTTTAGCTACTATTGAAGCTATATTTACACCTGAATGGGAATACTGGTAGAATTTTTCTATATTTTGGGAAATAATCAGCAGAAAAATATAACACCTGAAACTCAGTATTATTCAGGCTGAGTAAAGTGAGTTACATATACAGGCTACAGTTGCACAGCGTATCTTTTAATTGTTCGTTACCTGATGTTACGCAAAGGAGAATTAGAGCCGAACTTGTTCTGGCATAGTTTGCTTCAAAATGCGATTTCACAACTATCCTTCGCTGTAATAGCGTAATATTGCCTTCTATACAATTTTGAAAAGACCCATGCTTGAGCTATGACTGCGTAAAAGCGCTCAAGTCCTTAAAAACTTAATGTTTCGAGCCTACTGTTTGCAACTTCATTTGCCAGCAATATGTTGTTACACATACGCCCTGGTAGCCCTTGAATATCAGGATATGCCAAACTAGCTACGCGCAAATTATGAACGCGGTCGCCCACTTGCGTCCCTTTCGCGCCAAGCTGAAGTGCTCTTAATTATGGCAATTACTTTGTGCAACTCCCCATTAGTGTTGTTGTGAAGGAAACATCCTTCACAAGCAAACCAGCTGCCATGTTAAAATGTGTGTTGCGCTGCAGTCGCTGCTTGCGGCGTGCTCAATCATTTTCTGCGCTTAGATTTGCCGAAATCGGTTATCAATTAAGGCTACATAACGCGATACTGTTGTTGTCGCGGCCGCCGAAAAACCAGCTGTTCGCGCTGGCAGCGCCACAAATACACTTAAATTTATTGTGCGCATTATGTGGGTGTTTTGTTTTGACTGATATTCTTGTTCTCGCAATTTTTATTATTATTACTGCCTGTTCTTATGCCTGTTGTGTGTGAGGGGGTTTCCTGCGTGCAGTGCGTGCGTGTNTGTGTGTGACTGAGGGGGTTTCCTGCGTGCAGTGCGTGCGTGNGTGTGTGAGGGGGTTTCCTGCGTGCAGTGCGTGCGTGTATGTGTGAGAAGTGACTGGCGCGATGTCCTTTTTTCTCGGTTGCATATTTGTTTTGCTATTTAATGGTTAACTTAACAAATCGTTGCCATATGGTGGGCTCAGATTAATCGCAAACAAAACTTAATATATTTTCAAAGCTCAACAATGCTAGCTGCACAAAAAGATTGACTTGTTAATTAAATCCGACAGACGCCTTGATTGATGATCCAAGTGTGCCGGCGCTGCTTGCGCAACGCCAACAGATACTAGCCCAGCGACTGAGCGAATGATTTTCGTACGAATTTATGGCGTAGCCGGCCGAGTGCAGCACGATTTATTAAATTCAACGCTACAGCAACACCAACAACAACAACACACCCGCACATGAAAATCAAAAATTCGCCAAAAGTAAAGCAAATGAAAAAATTTGCCAAAGTTTAATGCGCCCTTCTCTAGCTAAGCCAGAATAAGAAATGCTCAGAAAATGGAGAATGAATTAATAATGGCACAGCGCAGCAATTGGAGCAAAGCAACGCGCGCAACAGATTTCTTATTAAATTGATTTACAAATGAGCACATCAATTACACGCCAAAAGGCTAACATACACCGCACAAATGCGCAAATGAGCAATTGAGCATTGCGGAACGCAAATTTAATTAAAAGTGGAATGCAATTTTAAGCACAATTATTCAGTGCCACTAAACCAACGCTGCAGCACTCCTTTGCACCAAACTAGTAGCCATTCACTTGACAAAATGCTTAAATCTTAGCAGAGAGAATTGAAGCATTACCTCAACTTACCATGCGCGTGCAACAGGCACTTCCTCCTCCATGCCAGAAAGAGAAGTGTGAGTTTAAGAACTATTGAATTAGACCCATCCAGCTTAGTTGGTTCTGTCATCATATAACCGAAGTGCAGGACTGACGCCCATAATGTCAATAAGCGCAAGTGTGTTGCCTTATTGGCGAAAACTAGAGAACTTGTATTCTGCACTCACAGCCGCAACCTGCAGCATTGCAGTTTATTCAAAATGTGCATTTGATACCATATTGTTGGTTACAGATTTATAGTGGTGTAAGGATCTGCCATGGCTTAAAGCAAGGCCACGTAAACCCGGTTTGGTTCTAAAGATAACCCCAATTATGGCCAACTTGCAACAAACTGTCGAAGTGAGTGATGAGTGATCAACTGACTTTCCATCAGTCTCAAATACTTCATCCAATTTTGCCTGGCTGCTAATACGTGCAGTATTTGAGGATACTGAACCAATGGACCTTAAAAAATAATATAGATGCATTGTTTCCTATCCTCACAAGATTTTTGTGAAAAATCCGAATCATCACTCACCAATTATTAGCACTGCATTTGGAAAAGGCTGCAGCAAATTGCTAAGTCACTTTCAGTTCTTGCATCGGACATTCAAATAATCGAAAAAATTTTAATTCTAAGAGTTACGAACTTTGAAAAACTAGATAGGTATAATAGTCTGTCAAAACCGACTATAAAATACCTATCAGTAATTTATTTCATAGCTGCAGTAAAATAGTAGAGAAATACCAAATTCAGCAACTGCCCATGAAATAACTGGCCTTTGTTATCTTTTAAGCATAATCTGGGGTAAAACGCGAATGAAAAGTACGCGAATTGATGGCAATTACTTAGAACGCCTTAATAACAAAAATCAAGAGTATGCATTCACACTCTAACCCGTGAAATCGGAAGCAAAAATTCTGTGGGAGTCACCCCAACATATGAACCGATTTTCTTCGAAATAGAATACTTACCAATAACCCAAAAATTCTACCATTCCTAATTCCAGTAGTGTGCACTGAAACAGTTGGCTTTTAGGCTGATGCTTGAGAAATCACAAGTAAGCATTCAATAACAGTTACGTTTTTTTTTCCAATTTTTGGACTAAACCTCAAATTTTACAAAATATTATGCCAAGTATGTAGCCCAAGGCACAATTATCGTGATCACAAACAGTCTGTCTCTAGACTAACTGAGAGGCTTAGAAAGTTTTGTAACAACTAGAATGTCCATCCACCCGTCCCTCCGTCCGTCCGTCCATCCGTATGTCCGTCTGTCCATTCGTCCATCCGTCCTTTCATCCGCCCATCCGTCCATCCGTCCATCCATCTGTCCATCCGTCCATCCATCCATCCATCCATCCGTCTGTCCATCCGTCCGTTCATCCGTCCGTCCGTCCGTCCGTCCATCCATCCGTCCATCCATCTGTCCATAATCAAATTCTAGAGAGAACACGATGTCCTAGAATTACCAAATTTGGCACACATAATCTATGGACAAATTTTAGATCTAAGTACAACCTTGGACCCGATTCGGCCAATATTTCGGGTACCCCGAGTTCACGTCTTTATTCCAAATTGGTGCCCTAGGGCATCTGCATCTGCAATCGTGTTCCAAAAATGGGCTCGATTGCAAGAAAACTAAAGGAACCTCGAGTATACCCATGTGCTCGGAGTAGAGGGTTTTAAGCAAATTTTGCCAAAAAATTTATGATATTCAACGAAATTATTATTATTGAGTGAAAATAATTATTATCGAAGCTTAAACCAAAATGGAATATTTTTGGATGAAAATCAGAGGTATCTCCAAATTGATTATTGTGACTTCTCGGGATTCTACAATTTGGTACCGACGTGTATGTTACTGTCGGCCTTGGCCGACTATAATTTTATATCTTGTTATGATTTATATTTCATAAATAAATGGAGTCGTCTTTGATTCAATTTGATTCAATAATTCATATGTGTAAGGAGTTATTATTTTCCGTTACGGAAAATCCGAAAAATTTTTTAGGACAGTTTTTTATGTTTTTGGGAATTTATTTATTAATAGTACTAAATGCCCTCGAAAGTCCTCTCCGAAAGCTTACTGTTTTCCTCTCCTATCAGCGTTTGGACGATCCACCGAAAACAGATTGTTCATTTGGCACGAAAGCAAGAAAATAGCTGAACATTTGAATTCAGCGTATGCACTTCGTATTTTGAAGTCTTTATATAGATGCGGCGTCTCTGAAGACCAGCCTCCGCTTTTTAGTAGGAAAAAGTTCTCAGTTGCTACAATAATAAGGTGACTTTAATCCAAAATAAGTGATGGCAGGACCAGAGCTGTTTCGAGGTTAAGTTCTGTGTCAGGCTTATGGTCCCGATGCCTCTTTTCAGCAAGTAAGCCACTCATGAAATGATATGCTCTCAATTAAAAATAAAAAAGGAAAGGGATAGATTAAAAGAAATAGTGGGGTGGATACATAATTTGGTATTAAGCGCTGAACATATTTACTCATACTTAAAATTAAGTATTCATCGTTGAATGTAAGACAAAGCCCAGTGAACATTAGGGCTATACTCTAATGTAATGCCTGAAATCAACCAAAGAACTTTCAGTCGAAAAAATAATCAGCCGAAAAAAGATACTCTTAGTGTATGACTGATTCGTATAAAAACTGAATACTCAGATTTAACTAACAGAGTTGCAAGGCCGGCAGTAAGATACACGTCGACAAAATAATTTAGAATAATTGTTCTCTTCAAATAAGCTCAGAGCCCCTCTTTTCGAACGACCTGAGTGAATTGGGCATATCTCTGAGTTTCTTTCAATCATGTCCATTTTCAATTGACACATTGATAATATTTATGATATCTGAATAATAAAATTCGTTCAATATGATAAATTTTTCTAGCAAAATTGCTTAAAACCCACTCTTTGGCTAACAAAGGTGAACTGGAAGTACCTTTGAACTTTAACTAAACCTTGCTTTTTTTTATAGACTTATTAATATTTCATGTTAGTTCTAAAATTTAATAAAATTTAAATGAGATCTGTAGGTAGTTCTGTATTAAATCCTCTATTAGAACCACATAGTGGTACTAGGAGTAACTCTGTATTTCATCCAATCTTGCTAATTTTTGGTTTACTTATTGAATATAACATAAATATGTTTACTCAGTATTGAAATTTTATAAAATNACATAAATATGTTTACTCAGTATTGAAATTTTATAAAATTTCAATGACAACTGTGAATGAAATTTTATAAAATGTCAATGCTGCACTAAAACCTCTAATAGCACGATATAGGCTTACTGGCAGTACCTCTGATTTTTATTCAATCACGATTTCGACACTTTGATGCTATGAATATTCACCTAATAACGAAATTGTATTTCAAAATACCAACTCTGACTGATCCAGTAGGGATAAGGCTCCCATTTTGAGTAGAAAGGTATGCTTACGGACAGACAGACGGACGGACATGGCTAGATAAATTCTTGTGGTATTGCTGATTATATCGGTATATATTTGGGTAGGTCTCCAATAACTCATTCTGGGGTTATGACATACCTACGAAACTAAAATAAACTTTGCCAAATTCATTGGCGACGTATATAAAAATGGCAATAAATAAAATTGTAGTTTTGAATATCAGCTAGCTTCTGCTTTGGAAATGCCCATAAATTTTTCACAATAAAGTTATTTATAACTCGAGTGGAATATCTAACATGATCATAAATCAGCTTATAATGCCTTCTCTCGTTCAATATTTAGCAGTCCAATGTCGCCTCGTTCAAAATTAAATATTTTATTATGATCCTATCAGCTAAAACGAAAGCTTGCGTAATCTATTTTGATAGTATAGGTAGTACAGTGGATAGTTTCCAAAGATCCACAACAGTTCATAAAATCAGCTGCCTTTTACACCCAACTTGACTTTATCTCATATAACAGCTAATGCTCTAATTGTATTTCAGTAATATAAATATAGATTGGATCCATATTTATGGCCAGCTCTACAACTTGAGCAACATTGCTGCATATATGCGGTTAGCTGACCAAAATAAAGGGAATTAACCAAAACGATTGTGAAAGCTAAGGTTGGCTTTCGCCGACAGTCGATACAGGTCGGTTCCATATTTTGAGTAAAGATGTGTACTGACCGAACCCGAATTATTTATCAGATCTTCAAAATACCCAAACGCCGATCTAAAATTTGGTTATTGAATATGGTAATTCTAACTGTACCCATTCTTTCTAGTTATTGTATACGATTTGAGGGACGGACATGGTCATCATAGTAATAAACAGTTTGCGTCGTCTATTCATTCATTTGTGCCTGAAAATGTTAATATCGAGGTGCTACTTCAAATCGAAAATGATTAGTTATTTGACAAATTATAATAAAAACATAAATTCCATGGAATCCCTTTGCTGTATAAACTAAATCAGCAATTGTGAAAAGACCTTCAACATATTCGCAAGGTTGTGAAATAGTAAAAAAGTTCCTAAAATAATTATTTAAAAAACTCCATGAGGTTTTTGCGACTAATTTCCTTGCATAAATCTATGATGAGCTCTTGTGTCTGTAATTTTTAAAGCGAATGAAATAGCAATATGCCATTGTTGGCTATGATATGGATTAAATGATTATCAATTAGAAATATTGCTAGTTCCATTGTGAAGATAGACATGTGAATCACTAAATTCAAATTCTGAGCGTCTCTGTCCACCTAGTGTCCTTTTGTACACAAATTCTGTCCCTAAAACGCTGTTGTCAGCATCAAAACTTACATCACACAGGCGGTGTTGGCTCGCTCTAGCAATCTTAATTGTATCCATTACTGTTCGTATTCCATCACTTACCATTGATATGAAGCCAAGTTCAGTCATTCGGCAGGTTTAACTGACCAATGGTGTACAAAATATTAACAGCAAGAACGGTTTGATATGAGGCCTACCTGAACTTCACATTTGTGCTACCATAGCCACTATGTTGCTACTGGTCGGCAACTGCACCAACCACCCAGACAGCACCATTGAAACCATCACAAACCCTCTGGTCAGAGTTGGCCCCATAATAATTTACAATAATTAATAAGACAATAATACTAATTCATTGTTACTTCTAATAATTCGTAACAATTAATAAGAAGCTACAATAGTAATTTATTACTCGAGGACGCTTTCCAGGCTCCGTGATCCTACAAGAAAGATCAAGATCACATTAAGTAGGTTTTTTGATGAGCGTCTGTCTACAGGTTAGGAGCGGTGGAATTCTTCGAAAAATACCACTCAACCTGCTTGGTGATAGGGCTAATATACTTGAGACAGAAACCGGGTATAATGCAACTTGTTAGATCCGGGGGTATAGACAAGCGGGCTCCAAAGTCCTTATAATACGTAAGCCTCGAACTTATCCTATTTTTTTATGTATGTGATTACTTAGACCATTCAAGTCTCTCTTTCGTCTCCTTCTACCCCTTCGAAAGTGCAAATTGATGTAGTTTGTGGGAGGCTATGTTTTCAATCTGCCTTCGTTTTTATTGCACGCTTTTTGAAAATTTAATAGTTGCAAGGCTTTTCGAAGGCTCTAGTTCGTTGCCTTGTGCTGCCAGTATGAGTATGGCTGCTCTCCAATTTTAATATTAAAGGCTTTTAGTTGACGTCTTATGTTATGCTCTTCTGTTCACTTTAG
>JXOS01015968.1:0-10526 GCA_001015075.1 Cirrula hians
AATAAAAAATTTATTTAAAATAAAAAATAAATTACTAAAAATAAATGTTTTTTATACATATAAAGGAACGAATAAGTGAATACAAAATTTTTGTTTAAATAAAAAACCACAGAATGATTAAAAAAATAGAATACCAAAGAATAATAAAAAAGACGTGTTGAAAAATTTGGATTAAAAATATACACATAAAAACAACGAAAAAAGTTGTAACATCCACAGATCAACAACTTGATATGCTACCCATCAGAAAATATTAGAAAGTACGTATTTAATCCTTAATTTCCTTAATAAGTAAATAATTAATCAATCAAAAGTGGCCAAATTATTTACTTCTAATGAGCACATACTCGGTTCTCGCAATATATGTAATGCATAAAAATAGGTTTTTACAACTATATGTATCTAAGAAAAATTTTCATAGAATCCAAAAAGGATAAAATTTGATCGTCTCTCTGACTGTTCAAAAGTCTGTCACCACGATTTGGGCTGAGCAATTGTACTGGAACATCTGCGCCGATTTCATTCAAGAAAATTTACTCGAATTATAATTGAACTAATGCAAAGAAATTTAGTTTTTAAGGACATTTTGTGAGAAGTGAGATTAAGTTTGTTTGTGATTATTTCATACATTCCTGGAAACCCTAAAAAATTTGTAGAATTGGTCCACGATTTCCGACAAGAAGATTGATGTTTTGTCACCTTTCCACGATTTCAGACAAGAAGATTGATGTTTTGTCACCTTTTTTGAAGGTGTCTGTTATGTCTGTTTCAGTGCCTATCGGATAGATTTATTTTATATTAACTGTATGTTATCAAAAATATATGAAATCAAATAGTTAAGAACTTTCACAGTATATAAGAGATAATTGATAATTACTCGATTGTGGTCGAATATTGCATCTACTTTGTGCCTGTTAAAAATTTGAAATAAATTTCGCTCTAAATAAATTTACCTAGCTCTGACAAAAATTTTGATGAGTGTTTTGTTCACCGTTAAATCTTCTCTTTTGAAATATGTCAATTAAAAACAACAAATAATTATAACAAACGTAAGATTTTTTCTATTACTCGAAAATGCCTTAAGCTCAAAATTTTTGTTGCTAAAGGATTGAGCTCAAAAACTCAATAAATGCAAACCGTTTTTGAAAAGGAATGTCGTTTTTTTGGTACAGAGGAAAACTCATTAATAAAGACAGATAAATTAAAATTGTACATAAATCTTTATGCATGTTAAAACCATATTGAATATTTTAACACCTTTAAATATTTTATTTTAATGATGCTTTAATTTGAAGTTATAATTTCGAAGGGAATTTCTTGGAATCACAGCTGAAAGCGAAATATACCTTCATATTTAAGTGTTGTTTATTTAAGTTTTAGAATACACAATTATTAAATAAAATTAAAATTTTGAAGTCTCCAACTTTTCCACTTGAACAATTATAATAACAATTTGAAAAATGAGCACTGGAAAAAATCTTCAGAAAAGTCGCACACGTGCCTGTGTCCAGAATACAATTAATGTTCATAAATGCGGCATTCGCAGAAGCAGCAAAAATAGTACTAAGCCATTTATATAGTTTCACAAAATAAGCCAACGAAGAATAGTTGTTTTATTTTTTTTTAGGTTATTTTTTTTTTTTTTAATTTAAAAATACATGTGATGTTTGAAAATTGCATGAAATTTATTTATAACATGAAAATGAAATGTCTAGCAAAACATCAAATGTTCTGCCATACATACGATTGCGCTGGCTATTTTAAAAATATACATAGTTTTTGTTTTGCGTTCATATATATAAGAGCAGAACATCTGTTGGTGTCTATAAACAAATAATTAACATGCTACTTGCCACTTTTTTCAACCCGCAAGACATTGAACATTGCGTGCATTTCCAATGTTTGCAAGAAAAGTAGAAAAAAAATGTTCAGGACATTTGAAGAAGCATGCAGTTCATAAATTTTATGGTTTACGCAACAAACGCGAAATTAAATGAAAATAAAAAGAAAAATGACATAAATCATTGAGCAAACGGTGAGCGCAATTCCGGTAGCTTAACATGAAAGCATGCACAGTGCAATGCAAAAATATAGTTATCGAAAAGACTCTTGTTTAAGCGATGACATAACAACATTAAAATTTAAAGCAGCAGGGAATCAATCAAAATCTTATGCATGAAATCAAATTGATTAGCAATCAATTACTATTACCACCATGGCGAATGTACTCTATTAAAGAAATAACGAAATAGAGAAAAAAATTAAAAATATAAAAATAGCAATAAAAACAAAATTAAAAAATTATAAACAGGAAATATAAACAACCAACTAACTAACCAAATATATAAATAAACGGAAAATACATACAAACTAAAAAACTAAAAACAAAAATTATAAATATAAAAAAAATAATTACAAAAAATAAAAATAAAAAAATAATTACAAAAAATAAAAATAAAAAATATCTAAAAGAAAATATATAACAATTAAAAATAGAGAAAAAATAAATAACCAAGATAGTTCTTTAAATACTAAATGTAAGTAACATGCGATCAAATACCTGTTTTTCACTGATTTCCGTGAAATTGAGAATAACCATTATTTGAGTAGCACCCGAAATTGCGGACCAATTTGGATCAAATTTTATAATGTCCTGGTTATGACTCACAGATGTACGCATACCAAATTTTGGTAGAATGCACTGTAACGACTGGCCATTTAACCTATTATCGTTAAATATGGAGTAAACGTTCCATGGGAAGTACCTGAAGTCATTGACCGATTTTACCTCTTCACGAACTCTACCTTACTTTTCCTCAAATACACTCAATTGCTCTATCTTCACAACTTCTCAACTTATCGAGGTCACAGACAGACCAGCCAGTCAGACAGACAAATAGACGGATACAAATAAATAAAATAAAAATTATAAATAAAAAAAAAATAATAATAATAAATAAATACGAAATATACAAAATAAATATAAAAAAACAATAAATATAAAAAAAAAATAAATATAAAAAAAAATAAATATAAAAAAAAATAAATATAAAAAAAAAATAAATATAAAAATAAATAAATCTAAAAGCTTTATATAAAATGACCAGTCACTGTTACAATAGCCATATAAAATTGGACTCACAGCCTAGGGTAACACAACTTTGAGATTTAAGTGATCCTCCTACGCCAACCATCGAAAACAGTAATAACAAAAAAAAAAAAAATTTTGAAATAAATTTAAAAAAAGAGATATTTAAGGGACAAATAACAAAAATCATATTAAAAATAAAACAAAATAGATTTAATAATGGATTACCCTATTAAACAAATATGAATAACAATAAAACGACACAAAAACACTAGAACATAATTTAATAATTTTTTAGTTAGCGCTGAAAAATACATGGTCTTGTTCAGGAAAGGCTTTGTTTCCATGCTAGCACTAGAGATAGTGTCGCACAAATAAGACAATTGCGGGAACAACTTCCCTGACGATTCCAGCGCTGTCACAACAGCTGTCTGAACAAGTTGGGTAAGTGATTTACGAACTAGCAAATAACAAACAAGTAAGTCACCAAAATTGAGTGATTTTATTAGACATAATGGCTGCTAGCAGCATTGAATGCTATTGCATCAAAATATCAAAATAAAATACATTACAAAACACATGCACATATAAACATGACGAAACCTTCAAAGTCACAACAATAGCAAACAAAGTCAACGACATTTAAATGTAAATAGCATTGAGGCGAACAAACAGCCAAATCAAAATTTTCAACTTTAAACTTTAAATTTAAAAATAAATACTGAAGCATACATGATTGCATTGAGTTTGTATGTCTTCTTTGTATTGTTACGCTTGCAAATATGTGAGTGTTTCAATGCAACACATACCGAATGCACATACACACACAATCTCGAGAATTCAGTGCAGTACCATGTTTGTGCAAAAACATAAGCAACGCCGATAAATAGTCGATTTCATATGAAATTATTAACAATACAATAGACTTTTTAATGCTTCAATCCAAGGGATAATATCGCATTTNAATTTCATATGAAATTATTAACAATACAACAGACTTTTGAATGCTTCAATCCAAGGGATAATATCGCATTTTGCGAAATTAAAAACAATGTCACTTAAATTTAAATGCGCTCAATAAATGAAGCTAACGTATTAATAATTCTAGTAATAAGTTCATTAACTAATAATTAGTTCAATTAAAACGAATGCAGTGCAAGTAATAAAACGATCATAATATACAATAACACTAATTACTATTGCTCTAATCAAAGACAACACGTTGTATGCGTAACACGGCATTAGCAGCTTTTAAGGGTAAGCGGATAATGAGTTTGGAATAAAATCGCGCATTAAACAATTATGCAAACATAAAAGAAATATTAGGTATTATAGCAAATATATTTGTATATAGCAATATTTCGTGGTTTATAATTCACATCATGGGTCTCTCGACTTGGAATATAGTTATATTAAAAATTTTATAAAAAAAAAAGATAGATTACGTTTGTGATTCTAGAATATTTCACTAAAAATTNCTATTAAAAAAAAAGATAGATTACGTCAACCAACAAGTTTGTGATTCTAGAATATTTCACTAAAAATTTAATTACAAAACTGATTTAAATTAAATTTAAATACCAACATTTTTTAATGATTTCATTTATTATTTTTTACTATTTATTTATTTTTATTTAAATAAAATTATAAAACAAGGAAACTGCCCATAGTTAATCTGGCTTCCATGCACTCCGATTGAGAAACTACTTAACTGAGTTGTACCCACCTTTTCGATATGAGGAGGAAGCGTTCAATAGCTACATATATACTTTGACACTATCTACTGAGCAATCAAATCTTTCACTTGGGACAAGCTTTAATAAGCTTTAATAAGGATTAATAAGAAAATGGTTTACTAATTTCTATTTAATAATTCAGATCACTTATATATTTAGATTTCATCCCAACTGCATTGATGTAATGTTAATTTATAGATAAATAAAGATAAATCAAAAACAAGATCGATATAAGTGTCGGTCAAGACTGAGTACATAATACCCATCAGTATTTCAACCGGAAGTAAAGATTCAATGAAAAAAATGACCGATTTTGCTCATATTGTAAAATATTATGGCAATGTCCCAAAAATGGTTCCATACAAAATTTCCGTACAATGCAATCAAACACTTGACTTTCAGGCTAATTTCCGTGTCATCCAGAATAAACTTTCTATGGGAGGTACCCGAAATTCTGCACCGATTTTCATAAAACTCTATAATGTTATGGTAATGGATCACACATGCTTTCATGCCAAATTTCAGTATAATGCAATAAATGGCTTGGCGATTTTACTGATTTTCGTATTCAGAATAAACGTTCTATGAGAAGTACTCCAAGTTAGGGACCGATTTATTCTGTTCACGAACTCTAGCTCAAAAATTACACAAGTTTGTTGTGCTCACGGACAGACGGACGGACTTTGGTATTTAACCTTATTTTTTTATTCTATGCAACAAACATCTGGTTGGATGTTTATTTTCGATGAATGAAATATTTTCGATTCCATATTAACTAATACTAATATATAAATTTCAACATACAGTACAATTTTTTCGTTCATTTAGATGTCATATGTTTTGAATATATAGATTAACAAAAATACCATCCTTTTTAAACCCTCATGATTTTAAAATGCATCAAGAATTTTTGGGTTTTGCATTATACGTAAATTTGTTTTGAAATAATACAACAAATTAAATTAAGATGAATTTCATCTTCATATATTTTTTATTTTCAAATGTGTTTTCATATTTAATTGCTTTGGTTTTAAACTTTTGTTTGTTTATGTTTTTAATTTGTTTTTGCGTATATTTTTAGACAAGTTTTATGAAATATCAATATCATAATTGAACAATTAAAACATTAAAAATTAAAATTAAAATTTCTATTTAGTAGAATCACGAGTCTTTACCTGAACCCTGAATTATTATGGAATTAGATAATTTTTGCTGCTACGCTTAGAAACCGAATTCATATAATTTTGTTTAAATTAGCAATACCTGTTTTTTATTTCTAATAATCCTGAACAAAATCTATTACAAATTTGAACAAGAAGAATTTTTATATTCAATTGAATGCGAATTCCATGAATCCTGTTCATTTAAATGGTTTTTGAGCTCATTGATACTCGAGAGTATCATCTCAATGGGACGTACAAGATACGCGACGTCATTATTTGAATTATTCTTTGGGACGTCGGTTTGCGACAATTTCGTTTTGAAAATTGCTTATTCATATGTGGCACAATTTTATTGTTGCTGTTTATGCATATCTAACTAGCGCTGAGCATATTCATACCGTGTCCTATATCCTGCTACTTGTACTCAATGTTTTTATTTTTTTTTCTCTCTTTATAACTGCATTCCCTAGTCTTTATTGTAATGCTTATACATTGCAGTTTTAATTAATCTTGTGGTTGCGTTTTGCTTCCATATAAACATGTCATTTTCATGTAAAATTAAGTTTATATAAATCACGCAAGCAGTTGCCGCTTAACAGATTTTATTTTTTCCAATTTTTTCTATTAATTTGTGTTATTTCTCAAATTTACTAGCAACCCAATAAGGCATATGCAACAAAGTTTGAAAAAAAACTTGGTAGCAATAAAAAATCGCACAGCCAACACACGAAAGCACAACTTAAAACAAGCACATCACCAATAATAAAAGTAGTTGCAACGAAAACAAAACACAGAAAACGGAATAACAATATTAAAAAGCAAAGTAACTCAAGAGGGCAATAAACGTTAAGTGGGACGTGGGCGTTCGAATTATACTAAACTTTACTTTGTTTTTGTTCGAATCTGTTTTCAAAAATCCAAATCTACAGCAATGAAATTGCAATAAAATAATGCGAACCAAAAAACAATAATCTTAAAGAAAGTATATTTATAATATTCATGTGTGCAGCGCATTGTCATTATGGCACTCAATGTAACTTCATCAAAATCTTATAAATTCAGAGCACCACAAGTGACCGCTACAAATTAACATTAGAAGAATGCAAAAGCAAGTTTGCCAACTGCTTAATTTAAGAAATAACACTGATTTTTTTAAATTTTATTTTTAAGTTTTATTGGATTTTAAAACGTGTCGGTGTCAGAATGTCCAACTTGACAGTTGCCCTGCAGGCTCATTAAAAACGAAATAAATAAAGTCATTTACGCCATACTGCATTATGCTCGTAGCGCTCCATGTGTGTTTGTGTCTATGTATGTATGTATGCATGTGAGAGCAGCTACAATTGCATTAGATTGAATTGCACATTTATTTGGCACTGCAATGCAGGTATTGCAGTTAATATTATCGAACACTATGCCTTCACAATTGATTGGTAGTTCCGATTAGCTTAAAAACAATATTCGTCACATCCAAGCTACCAACTGCTGTAAAGACTGTTACAAAGTTGATATAAAAAATACATTTAGAAGTTAAAGAAATATTATTTAATAAAAATTAATGAATTTTGAGTAAAATCAAAATATTTTAATTAAAGAAATGAAAAAGAAATATCGTTGAAACACATTCAATCATATTTGAAAAATAATAAGCATAGAAATTCGAAAAAAATATTTAAACACAAAATCGATCGCCCAAAGCAGACTGCATGTAATACCCATTAGTCACACAATTTATAAAAGCATCATATATTACAAGAATACAAACTATAAGTAGCTTTCAATGAAAAAATCTGGGATGTTCTCATTCAATGAAACACCTAAGCGTGGTGTCCAAAGTTATTGATTGATTTCAGTTACATTATTGAATAATATGTCAATACCGTTAAAACGACTAAGTAACAAACTTCCCTGCAAACGAAAATAAACGTTCTATGGGAGGTACTCTTAGTTTTGGCTCGATTTTGCTAAAATTTTACAATGTTCTGGCATAATCTCATAGTATAGGATTCTTTACCACATTTTAGTACAATTCGATTCGAAACATCCGAGTTTTATGCTTATTTCTGTTCAATCGGGTGCAAACGTTCTACATTTGACTATATAGCTATATCCCAAAAATATTTTCATACCAAAATGCGGTGGCATGCAATAAAATACGTGGCTATTTTAATGATTTCCTTGAAATCGGAGATAATCGAACTATGAAAGGTAGCCGATTTGGCCCGTTCATAAAATCGTTCTTTCACAAACCCAATTTCATTACTCAAGTCCAAAAATTACACAACTTATTGTGCTCACAGACAGACGGAGCACCGGACATTGGTATTTATTTTTTTGATTCAATGATGACGTTTCCAAGAAACATATAGTCCGAAATGATTATTAGCATTACATACTTTGCACCCTCAGCCTATGAATGATGGGTATAATAAAGAAATACAAAAATAAAGAAATAAAAAAAACTAAGAGACTAAAAATTTTTAATAACAAAATACATACAAATAAATATAAAAAAGAAAAAGATACAAAAAAAAATAAAGAAATATAAATAAGTAATTGAAAATAAATAAATAAATATTAAGAAATAAATAAATAAAACTAAATCAAAAATTTTAAAATAAATCAATGAATATATACATACATATATTTATAAATACATACAAATATACTAAACTAATCCAAATGACTAATTAAAATTAGTTAAACACCATAGTAAGTACATAGACACAATCGAGGTGGGTCAGCGGTTAGAATTTTAATTCTTTAGTCGAAAGCACATGAGCTCAAATCCTGAATGATGACATTATGTGATTACCGTTGAAACAATTCACAATATATTTGTAAGTTAACAGCTAATTATAAAAATATTTAACCTGTTAACTGCGTATGACGAGTTAACTCGTTCAAGCAAAATCTTTTTGCGTTGCGTAAGACGAGATAACTCATCCCGGAAAGTTAAAAACTCTGAGGAGATATAAGATCAATTTTTTGAATAAGATCTAATGCCGGTGTCATTTAGTAATAAATATTTTTTATTTTTTATTTAGACTAAGTGTGTAATAATGGTAAACTCATTAGCACCACCTTACTTGCGCTATAAAATTATATAGTTGCGTAAGCCGAGATAACTCGTCTTAGCTTAATATTAATTACGCTACATGAGAAGGATTTGAAAAAAAATTACGCAGTTAACAGGTTAATTGGTATAATACAATAGAATGTATAAGGTAATACATATTAAACATAACAGATATAAAACATATTAAATATTATTAAATTTTATTTGGTAATACATATTTAAAAAAATAAATTGCCTGTTGGAAAGTTTGGAAATTTGAACAAAAAACGTTCAGGAAAAAATAGAGTAATTTATTTTTTTCGCATTATTCAGTATTAAACAGTAAGCCCGAATGTAAAGTAATGAATTAAACAACAACAACTGATTGAATTAATAAAAACATAATTGATTGGAAAAAAAATTTTAATAAAATAAATATTAAATCATTCAGATACCGAAATAATTTGAAAATCACAAAAAAGTAGTATGAAAAAATAATAATGAAAATAAATTGTTTGAGTTAAATTCTGTTAGAAAAAGAGCAACAACAATCTTGAGATTAACGCAGTTTCTAGTAAAAGACAGAAATAACAACGTTCAATAAATAAAATAATCATTAAATTAGTTATAAAAATAATATTAACAATAATAATCAAATAATAATAGAAAATAACATAAAAATAACAAAAATATGTATTCAGCGACTGCACACATTAAAATATAGTCTGTCATCCGTAAATGGAAGTGGTTGTTATTTCAAATTTAAATATTTTCTTTTTCAACACATTAAATAATTCCTTTGAATTGAAGCCATGCATAACGTTCATAAACGCAACCACATAAATAATGAAAAAGCAATGGATTTACAAAACATTTGTAATTCTTATTTGCATCAACTCAATGGAAACAAAACAATATACTAACACTAGAATTAAAACTACACAAAAAGTTAATTTTGTCATACATTAAAAATGTTAAATAAATAATACAAATGTTGAAACCATTGCAGCGAAACGAATTACCGCATAAATATCATGCTCGCATTATATACGCAATGTTTTGAGAAGCTGCGAAATCGTGAAAGATGTAAGTCGACACTATTAAATCTATTGTCCATATCTTGAATTTAAAAGGGCAAGTACGGTGTGAGAAAGATAGACGGAAAATTTTAGAATAGGAATCACAGAGAAGCGATGAGAGTGAGAGGTTCAAAACTGTAGCCATGTAGGAGAGACCGAGAGAGTCAGTTCGATANGTTCAAAACTGTAGCCATGTAGGAGAGACCGAGAGAGTCAGTTCGATAGAAAGTGAAAGAGAAGCTGTCCGTCAAGTAAAAAGAATTATGCAAATAAAATTATAAAAAATTTTTTGTTTTTAATTTCAGAAAAGAATATAATAATAAGAATGTAAATTATATATATAAAAAAAACAATTTATACAAAAATTATATTAAAAAAAAAAAAAAAATTACATAAATAAAT